>JAWLRI010000907.1:307129-318175 GCA_034781795.1 Crypturellus tataupa | reverse complement strand
TTGGATGCTGCCCTGTGCCATGTGCTCTAGGTGGCCCTGCATGTGCAGGGGGGTTGGACTAGATGACCTCTAGAGGTGCCTTCCAACCTTAGGCATCTATGACTTCTGCCTTCAAGGTAACTGTGAAAGTCCTGATTGTCTTACATCTCTATTCTGTCGATGTACTCTGAAAGGGTTATTTTTCTAATTTCAGAGCTGACTTTCTGAATGGCTGAGATTGGAAAAATGGTTTTGATGCAAGATCTATGAAAGGTAGAAGCTATGAGTGTAGGGCTCTTCGGTATGCATGGAGAAAGAGAAGGGAGACGTGCAGCTGAAGAAGAAATGAAAGTCTTGTATAGACTGATTTGTGAGGTATGATTATACTAGCCATAGTGCTGTCCTTCCCGCCTTTGTCCACAGGAGATGCCATCCACATTAAACAGCATAACGTTAAAAGCATAGCTCTGCATGCCCTTTTCTACGTTTTGTTATGTTGTTTCACAGGGCCCAAATACACCCCAAATCTTTCCTGCACTTCTTGAGTTTGATGGCTTGAGTTTCAGAAGGACAAAAGGTAAATATAATCTTTGATAATGTGCATACATTTATTAATGTTCATTTCTTTACAAGAGTACATCATCATAGAAAGAGATATCTCCTCCAGAAGCTGATGGTTCACAGTGCAGTAACAAAGAAGAGCTCAGGTCTTCAGAGCAGCCCAGTCAAAGTGAATACCCTGAAACCATAAAACATCCCTAGCACAGACCAACCCAGCAGCAAGTACTGCAAGGATAATTATTCTAGTCAAAAAGCGCGTGGTGGAGTCATCAGCTTTACTCAGAAGAGCTCAATAGTCGCCAGGGATGGATGTTAGACCTGCCCTAGCCTAAAGGAAGTGAGTCGTATTTTCTTCGTATTTATTAAAAAGTCACTTTAACCAAGGGCTTAAAGTATCCAGAGGCCTGGTGGGGAGGATGAACAGGTAATTCAGCATCCTGCCACTTGGGTGGATGCACTGACAAGAGCGCAAGAGCCATCAAATCCAGCAGGAACCAGCAGAAAATTGCTAAATGCTATTGCTGAGCTGCCAGGTAACTCCCAGGTGCCACTGCCCCCAGCTGTGTGTTAACAAACTCAATCCTCGTCAGTTAGCTAAGTGTAAGATGAGAAGACTGCGTTAGGATTGGAGTGGATAGGAGTATTTGCATGCAGTTCTGATTCAAGCATAATCCTCAGAGAACAAGTGTACGTACATTTTTTTCACAGGTAAAGTGAAAAAAATTTACCCTGCCCAGTGCAAGTGGTGGTGAATAATCTCAGTGAAACCCACTTCTCCCCATTGACTGCAGTCTGCCTTCAAGGGTGTCTAATTTCCTTTTGACCAAATAGGGAACCTTGGAGGATAACTTGATTTCTATGGTTCTCAGATTCTGTGGTTCTCAGGTATTTCAGTTTTACTGGTCATGAAGTCACACTTAAAGTACATTTCTAGATCTCAGGCCTTCCAAAATATTGTTAGTTATGCTTTCTACTCTTCTAAACCATATCCTGCTTAAGATACAGTTGTGCAAGGATGGTTTAGTAAGATAATGGTGTTCACCTTGAATAGTGGTTTATTAAAAAACACTGCAAATGACTCAAGTTCATGTGAAATTCCATTTATTATCATTATTTATGACTTCCAGAGTCTGAACATAGTTCAGTGGCAGATTAAGTTAATGAATGCTCTTTATAGCATCTAATTTTACATTTTTAAATGAACTTGTGTTATGCAAAGTAAATTTTTTTAGAAGATCCTATATGCTGTGGAAGTATGGAGCTAGAATACGACTATTTCATTTTCATTAGTTTTCTTTTTTTAACTTTCTTCTTTCAAATGTGAGTTAAATCTGAAGTCATAAAATACCAGAAAAGTATGATTCACCAAAATCACATGCTGAAGTCTGTTATCTTGACATTTTTCTGAATGAATATTGAAATGCCTAGCAAACCAGATCTTGAAGTTCCTCCATCAGTAGTCAGACCCAGATTTTACTTGAAAAAAAAAAAAGGAAAGCATGCTCTTAATTATATTGATGTTCGTTAAAAGAAATGACTTAAAAGAATGATATTTTTAATTCAAGCACTCTTCAAAAATATCTCTGAAAAAACACAATGTACAATAAATCTATCCTGGAAAATTATTAGTGAGAAATTCACTCAGGAAAAAAAGTAGCTGCATGTGGTATATATATTCATCTCTATGTGTTTGTTCACGTGTTTTCTTTTTCAGAGACTTGTAAGGTTCTTTTTTTTCATATTTATAGAATATATGAAAATTCATTTAATTTGATTAAATCAAAGATTCAATGAAAGCAAAAGCGCTAGCTCTGAAATAAGACATCATTTTTGCAGGACTATACATCCTTTGAACTTAGATGACATTGTCTCTGAGGACAAGATGTTTGATGAGTTTTATACTTTAAAGCCTCTAGTAGGAAAAATTAGTCTGGAATCTGTTTCTGCAGGATGGAAAAAAAATCACTCAGTCTTCAAAAGATCAGGAAAAAAAATGATGTCATTTTCTATTTCCCTTAAGGATCTTTCATTCAGATGCTTATATTGGAAAAGGCTCAGCAGTCATGAATTTAGGAGCTTATAGTCTCCGTGATCCATAGGGCATTTGTGCACACTGTCCAGAATATTGAGGAGACAAAGAAACATTTAGACTATAAGGATAAAAGGATCCTAGGGATAAGGCAATCTTAAGAAACACTGCTGACTAATTTTAATCTATTAATTTAATATAATGAACATAATGATTTGTATAAAATTACGTTACCCCTGTTATACACCAAATCTGTTCAGAACAGCTGTTTTGCAGTCAGTATATCATAATGACATACACCACACTGTTTTGAAGCAGAAATTCTTCTGCATTGTCCTATTTTAGACATGCACACTTCTGCCCAACTTGAACCACCTGAGTAGATGTTCTTGCTGAAGGGGTGCGTTGGGTCCAACCCCTCAAAAGATTGCATGGAGCCCTGAGGAAGGAGGACTTCTCTGAGGTGGCATTGGTCTGAGCAGGGCCACGGGCCATTAGGGCAGTACAACCCATTTTAGCCACGTTGGAGAGTGAGCTGGTTTTGGAGATCCAGTACGATGGAGAGGAGGAACCTGAGGATGTGAACGAGGATGGAAAAGATACGTGGGGAATATTTTTCCTGACAGACCTACTCAGTGCTCTTTTGTTCAGAAGAATCAGAAGGGTCGCAAGACCCAAAGCTTGGTAGATAAACTGGAAACTATAGTGGGCAAATGAACTCCAGGAATTGTGAGAAAGACTTCACAGGTGAATAGATTGCAGCAGAGACATAACTAGGATGTCAGCTAAATTCTTAAACTCCCTCTCTTCATCTTCCCAGAGCCAAAAATTATTATTCATATAAACTGCTTACCTCTACAAAGCACCTACCTTCTGAAATGCTTGTTATATGCTTTGTCCTATAGTAGAGGATGCTTGGAATTATGAAAATAATGAGTCTGGATGAACATCTTGCACGGTGGAGAAGATGATAGAAATCAGCATTTCCATCTTTCTTTCTATACCTCCACGACACCACGCAAGAGCAAAGATGTAAAATGTCACGCTCCCCATCTACCACCACCACAGAAAGGCAAGCTTTCGGCGATAATCTCTGTAGGCTACATACAGGCTGAGAATATGAGAACACTGCGTACCTGTTTTATGATGCCCAAGGTTAAGCTTGACAGAAATAGAAGAAAGAGAGGGCTTGTTGAAGCAAGATTATCAGTATAAACCAGCAGAGTGGTCTTGGGAAACAAGGGAAGAGGAAGTGTATGTCTTCAGAGGCCACAAACTCTAGAGGTAAGGGAGAACTGAAACACTGTAACAATGTGAAGAATTGTAAAATGAGGGCTATTCGTTTTCTGTTTTACCCTATGTGAAGCAAACCGAATTTAAATATGATCGTGAAGACGTGTTGGAGTGGTCTGCTGCCTGTTTTTTGTAGGTGCCTGCTGTGAGAGGCTTCTGAAAACTTTGAAGTTTTTGCTTCTGACTTTTGCTCATTTTCATTGACTTTTTGTCTTCCAGCACAGCTGTCCAGGCGGTTCTGGTTTGCTCTGTGCAATGGCAGTGTAGCAGGGAGAGGAGCAGAGTCTGCAGCCCAGGCACCAGCTTTGGTCAGAAGAGCCAGCCAAAGTCTCCAGAAGTTACTGTTTTCCCCTAGATGAGATGGAAGCTGTGTTATTTTTATGACCGTCTTGCGATGCTGTGTGCTTGCATTTCCCTTTTTGCAAGTGTACCTGTGGAATTGGATGCTGTTGAAGTAAGCCTCCTTTCAACACACATTTGTCTTTTTAAGGTCCGTTACTGCGTGATGCAAAATTACCTTTTTGGCAGTTCAGGATTCTAGCACTTCAAGCACTCAGAGGCCTAACACTCTGGAAAATGCATTTACACTGCATTTAAAGCTAACATGTTACTAAATCCTGTCAAGGAAAGTCTTTAAATAATGCATTAACATATGCTTGTGTTTTGCCTCCATTTTTGGTGCAGTATTACAGTTATTGTCAATGGCTTTTCTAAGTTATTAAAGCACTAGCAGGCAAGGCCAGCCTTTAAAATAAATGAGTGTCAAGAACCTCAAAACACCTGGGAAAGAGAGAGCAAAGGAACAGACAGCTTGGATTTATGTAAAGCTTTCCTATCTAGCTGTTTTCATTAACTTCAATATCCAGCGAAGAAAAGAGAAAAAGTAGATTGGGTGAGCTTGGAAAATAGCAAGTTTAAAAATAAACGTTATTTTCCTTCTTATGAATATTTCTAAATCCAAACCTCATGATAAGGCAAAATAATCCTTATTAGGAGCTCAGTTCTGCATTCTAAACATCTGTGCTGTTTTCTCAAGTGCTGTGCTGTTCTCTGAATATCTGTAATCAAATCTTTAGCAGGTCGGCTATTAATCGGGGATCAGTGTGAATGCTGTGGGGTTTAGACCTCGAGTCCGAGCACGCACGTGCCTCCCCGACAGCCAACGCGGGCCTGCTGGAGAAGCTCATGCGACCGATTTTCTACCACCTGTGACAGTTTTTCAAGAACGACTCTTGCCATTTTTAAGACTGTGGTAAGCAAAATAGATCGTTTAGAGGAAAAGTCAGCTCCGAGTAAAAGGTTTTGGGAGATAATAATGGAGTGTATATAATGCACATTATGGTTGAGAGGACTATGTGAATTCAACCGTTATTGTACATTTACACTGACATTTACAAACAAGCTCCTGCATAACAAATATTTATTGCCCAAACAGATAATATTGGAGACAGCAGTTATCTTGGGCTCTGAGCTAGCGGCATCGCTGCATAGCTCTCTCCGTATACGAGAACGTGCTCCTAGAAATGCTTTCACTGTCAGGAAGTGTTGAGAACCCTTTCAGCAAGACCCATGGCTACTGAGCCAACACAAAGCCCCTGGGCAAACAAGGGCTATGAGCAAGAATATAAGTTACTGCCCAAACAGGTATTTTTTGTTCCACTTTCTTAATTTAAATATTTTAGATATTTTTAAATCACAAATAAGAAAAAGAAAAAAACAACCTTTTCTTGAAGAATATGGGAAATAATAATTCATTATTTCTTCATGATCACAAAGCCTACCAGTTTCTTTTCCCAATGAATTATGGCCTTGCCAACTTTTGCAACTTTATCCATTTCCATTAACAAACATTTGTTTTGTCTAGAAGCAGTGACTGGATGCATGGCTGTTCTTCTGGGATGGTGCTTGTCTGCTCTCCAGGTTTATGGTGTCTCTTATGGCTTAAATTGCTAAACGGAGTTTTGCTGCTCATGGGTTGGTGCCTGCTTTAGAAGCCAAACTGGGCTGCCCGGAACCTTCAAGGAAATGGGAAAGACTGAAAGAAAGAAAAGAAATAATTTTCTTTTCACCATACGAGACCACTAGTCCAGAGCAAGTTGCGAATGCAGTGTTAGAAACCTGAGGGAATACATGATACTACTTTGATTCATTAGACTCTAGTTGGTGGCATCTCCTGGGCATTCAGCATCCTCTAGCGACCTGTCTGCTTCAAAAGTGTGATCTTTTACGAATGTTTTTGACCTCAGTGCTCTGTGCTCTCAGTTGAGATGTGTAATTTTAGATGTTCGCTAGCCTGATAAAACATCTCCATGAGCACTGAAACAGGGACGAGAAACCTGGGCTTCAGGTCTGAGAGGTCACAGCAGCAAAACCCAGCAGTGATCACACTTCTTTACCCAGTGAAGATAAATCTCTTCAGCATTAATTTGCTCCAGGTAGTGCCTATGTAGTTGCTGTTTCCTGCAGAATTTTACAGAGATTAAATGAGTTCTTAGGCTTTGCTAAACTGGTTTTTGCACATCTAAAGTATTTTCAGCCTTCCAGAGATCGCACAGGAAGCTGGTGCTGCATACGTTTGAGTTTGCAGCATGCAAAGCTGCCATCTTTTTATAGAATTTTGTCACTACTGACATACTGTCAAGTAAATGCTGAGGAAATCAGGCCTGACTTGAAATGTTAGGTGTGTGGCAAAAATGAAAAAATGTCACATCCCTGGTGAGCCGGGTTTTGATGGGATATCACAGACCAGGGCTGATTTTGCAAGTTTTCTGATAGCCACGTTGCATTTTGGTAACAAAATCCTACTGTCCAATAATGATCCCCATCTGTAATTATTTACTCTTTAAAATGATATACTTTTTTTTTTTTTGCTGTTTTTATTTAAAAAAAAATCTTGAGATCTGAGCAGCTGCAGCAGATTTCTCAATTAGTAGTTCTCAAAAATTGCTCTTATGACAAAATTAGTTGAAATATATTTTGTTTTTAAAAGAACTAGCAACACTAGCAATTAAATAGTGCTGCTGCAGGTTCTCTAAGCCTGTGCATTGCTCAGCTTGTGGAGAAAGTCCCATGCTCTTTTCTGGTCTCTTCACACCAGGGAGAAACACTTCAGCACCTGCTCTGCTGTGCTCACAGTCCGTCCTCAAGAAAACAGCCTGAAAATGCAACGGCTGCAAAAATAAAATGTTAGTTTAGACTGATGAGTGCTACCTCATGGTGCTCAATTTAGTCTCCCACCTCCATCCAGGTGTTTTCTCTTTGAAGTGATCCCCGTGGTGCTGGGAACTCAGGAAGCTCCCGTCATTCCTTACTGGAAAAATTCAGCGGGGCAGGACAGCGGGAAGGTGTGCAAGGAAGTGGCTTTTTCTGATGTTTCTGTCCATGTGTGATGGGCTTTGGCTTTCCTGGATGGGGACCCAGTGGCGCCTGGCACCATGGGCAGCAAAGGCAGCTGCATGGGGCTGCTTCAAGGAGAAGTGTTAAAATCGAAAAATCAGAGAAACAGAAGTGTTTAGCTAGGAGAACTTCACTAGGCAAAAGTTCAAGCAAATTTCTCTCTTTTTTTGAGTCTCAAACTTCCCAGTTGGCTGCATTTTGCCATTTTCTATATCTAAAGCAACAGTGTGGAAAGCATCGTGCTTCCTAAAGCTGCGTTTCACAGCAGCAAAGCTGATTTTGTTGCAAGCTATTTATCTCAGCGCTCAAAACATCTTATCGAAGGTAAGAAAAAGGAAGTTGCCTTGAGGCTGCGACTCGTCATTTCTTTCAGCGCTTCCTTTTGAACCACCCGTGCACCTTCTGCAAGCATCAGCCCTCCCTGTTGGTTGTGATCTTAGCAGAGAAGGTCGCGTCGCACTTCAGATTTGTCTCTTTATCCAATACCGAAGGCTTTTGCCCCGGACGTGGGTATACGTCACTGGCTGGGGCGATGGTTAGCCCCGCTCTCGCAGGAAGTGGTTTTGCTCTACTCTTTTCTTTTCCTGCTTTCTGTCTGTTTTTATGAGCTGCAGGAGATTAACCAAATGCAGCCTTCAGACATGTGACTTAGATGTTTTCTGGTTTTTTGAAATAGTTCAGCTCTTGTTGGTCGATGGCAGTTTGAGATGGGAGGACGACCTCTGTGAGCCTGTAGGTAAGGGATCTTCAATTCATCATAACGCCTCTCCTGAAACCTGTATCTCTAAAGAGTTTTTAAAATAATTGCAACTGCTTGTACTTTGTTCAATGCAGATTACAATAGTTGCACAATTGTTTTATTTGTTCTCATTTGCACATTGCCCAGGGCACAGATAAGAATTGATGCTTTGAAGGCAAAATTAGTGTTCAGAGTCTAGCGCGACTGTCACATCTCATAGGAGTAACCACAGACGCAGAGATCCTCTGTCTATACGTACTAGAGATCCTTCCTTCTGTCCTATCTCATGTCTCATATCTCTGCCTGTGCTTATCCCAGAGAGGAGAACAAGGAACTGACATGTGGCCCTTTGCACAGGACAGGAGGTAGATGATGTTTCCTAGCAGATGTTTTTATGGGTGCAGTTTGGCACTGTTTGAGCAGTGAGTCTGCCTGACGGTGGCCATCAGGGTGGTGATTGGTGACTGAGATCACCATGAGTAAGTGACTGGTGAGATACCATACTAGGGATAGCTAGAGATTGAAGGGGATCTCTCCATGGCTCCCTAAGCAGGGAGAGGCCCACCTGGTCTGTCTGTAGAGTCGGGATTTGTTGGTAGGACAAAGCAGCAGTACAGATGTGGAGATCTTCTTTCCCTGCAGCTCTCTCCCTGCTCTGAGATGTGCAGGTCCACGTCACAGCCTGGGCTGCTGGCGATGAGATGTGTGGGGTTGTGCAAGGAGAGGTCCAGCTCCAATGCTGGAGCAGCTCTACCAGAGCTCCTACCACCATCTTGCAGGTCTCCTGTGGTTCAGCATCATGGAAGCTTGTGTTTTGAGATCACAAAGCTTGGTACTACTCCATCATCCACCTGTAATAGGAACAACACAGGAAGGTGTAAAGGTGGTGATGCAAAAGATACCCCCTCTTTTTATCTAGTGATGTTGTCAGTGTTGTTCCTCATGGAATTACTCGGTGGAAATGGACCAGTGACAGCATGTGTCCTTCAGGATCCTCTTGTAGATCAAGTCTAATGCTGCTCCTGCTCTGAAGCTGGCCTGAAAAAGGTTGCAGCTCTGGAGGCCCAGCTCGTCATCAGAGCAGACAGCTCTGCACTGCCAAACGCTACCTCCTAGTCCTTAAACGATTATTTAGGAGGGCATTCAAACAATGTGAAGTAATGATGTAGTTACAGATGGCATAAAGGAGAGTCAGGATAAGCAAGATTTGTTTTACAATGGAGATTTCTTTTCCTGGGAACATGCTGCTTGCTGCAAATTTTGTGACATGTGCTCATGTTGGTAACTGATAGCCTTATCATAAGAAGCAACTTGTTGTTCTTTGGGAAATATGGGTCAGAGTTGAGAGAAATCACAAGTGGCTTGAAGTTCATTTTGAAATTGTGCATACTAATTGGAGACACATAAAGCTGTGTTATTTTAAAGAAGTGCTTTAAGATTACATTTCAAGTTTTCTGTACTTTTCAGAGAAAAAAAAAGTTCTCTTCCTGGGCTGTCTTTGTCATGTTTTTTTTTGTGTGTGTGCTGTTGCTGCAACATCTTTGGAGTCATTCAAAATGCATTTTCGACAGAGTTGTGAGATCTAGTAAAGCAGTATGAATGCTGAGAGTTATTTTTCTTTATTCTGGGCATTATTTTTCTTTATCCCTTCCCTGCAACTGGCCTCCACGTGCAGAAAGGCCTCACTGCAATGCAGCATCTGCTGCTTGCTCCAGCGTGCTGTTGCAGCGTGTCCCATGCTGCCACCTCTGTGACACACATTTGTTCGCTTTCTTTTCTGAGCAGCGAACAGCATTTTTGGTAGTTTCTGTATTCTGAAGCTCTGAGTGCTGGGGCGGTCATAGGCCCATGCTCCTCAGTTCTGTCTGCAGCGGGAGCCAGCAGCCCAAATGGTGACCAAGTCACACTTTGATTTTTATGCTGATATCCGGGTGGCACGACAGGAAAACCTCCAGCACGGGGCTGCTGCTGCAGCGGCGCCAGCAACTTGTTGGCAGCTCTGCTGCTGATTTCTTTCTTTCTGGTGCCAAAAGTTATTAGTGCTTTTCAGTGGCAGATATTAACGAGACCAGCTTGAGGCCACGCTCTCAGAAGAAGGATCCGACACGATAAATTTGGAGCACCCTTCCCCACTGCCGGTGCCTGGTGCAGGGGAGGCCTTTGCTGTGCTCCTCAGAGCTTGTTTCTGTGCTGAGAGCTCTGCAGCTTTCAGCAGTGGCAATTGCTAAGGGCTCATATTTCTGCTCAGTGAGCTCAGGGCTTGTATGAAGCAACTTTGAAGATGGTGATGTGTAATTCTGAGGCTTGCTTATTTTTCTTAACTCCTTTCTTCTGCCGTGCCACTCTGTTGTGTCAGCTCAATCAGCCTGAACTCCTAGCCATTTCATAGGTAGTTAAAGCCTACCTACTCCTAAAAGCTCCCTCTCTGAGTCAGTCTGATAATGCAGAAGAGGAGTCTGTCTGCTGATGCTCACGTGCATTATTTATTAGGGACTGGAAATGGGTACTTCTGCAGCACACTGCTAACTAATACAGTCGGTGTAGTCTTGCTTGGGCTCATCTCTTGTAAAGGGAAAACAAAGCTTTGCTGGAGATCTAGCTAAATAAAGCTACTTATGGTTCACTTCTGCCCTAAGTCTACCACCTGGATGCATGAGAGCTGCTGCTCCTGCTACACAGACAGCAGCTGGCACTGGGGGACACTGTTGGTTTGAAGAGGCTCTCATTGCTTTGATGGTTTCATGTATTGCTAGTGTTAGCCTGGGAACAGTGAGGTACAACTGGCCCAGCTTTTGCCTGCATGTTTTCCATGATAATTCAAGCACCCTTTATCTGATTGCACAACTTGCACAAACGTGTCTCCTTGTTCCCATCTGGTGGTGGCTTGTGACAGCTTTTGTCATCAGGGAAGTAATTGCTTGGACCGGGGACCTGCCGCTATCTTCGGCACGTCCAGGGTGTCTCCCTGGCTTATCATAGAATCATAGAATCATAGAATGCCTAAGGTTGGAAGGCACCTCTAGAGGTCATCTAGTCCAACCCCCCTGCA
>JAWLRI010000907.1:243837-307029 GCA_034781795.1 Crypturellus tataupa | reverse complement strand
AACGGGTCTTGAAGATCTCCAGGGAAGGAGACTCCACAACCTCTCTGGGCAGCCTGTTCCAGTGCTCTGTCACCCTCTGTCACCTTGGCTGTGCAGCTGGGAGCCTGCTAGCCTGCCCCAGGAGCGCTGATGAAACCTGTCTGCAAAGCTGGGCTGCTTGTACGACCCTTGCTGAGTCTTGACGAAACTTGCTTCAATAGCCCCTCGGTTATCAACACGTTAAAGACCCAGCTGGTTGCTCTACCTGATATTAAGTTTTGTGATTTTGTGCACTTTAAATTTCTCTGTCAGTCCTTCTCGGTTGGAGAAATACTATAAAAAGTTTGTTTTGGATACTCACTACAAATAAACTCTGCTAACTTCTCATTTGCACTGGGACTTCCTCAGGGCAAATCTGTTTTCGTTTTGAGAGTGAGGCCTCTTACAGAGGTCAACTTGCTCTTATAAATTTTATTACAACTTAAGGTACCTTGAGGTTGGTTGGAATAGGAACAAGGGAAATATTTTTAAAGAGTTCTGTCCGAATGGGAAAGGGAGACAGTAATTTTGGAAGCATGGATATTTGCCAGCTTTAAATTAAGTAGAGGGCACAATGACAACTTACCTGGTTCATGATGCAGTTGCTAGCGTGGAGCCCTAGAATATATAAAAATGAGTCCTCTTTGTCAGAAGCTAAAAATCCAAAATTCATATGTGCTTGAAAATTTATGCATTTCTATGTTTGTTTCTCCCTATTTGCATGTGTACTTAGTATGAGAAAGAACTGCCTTGGAAATGGGTTAGAAAAGCGTTTGAAGGGTTATTTAACAGATTTTTATATTTTTCAAATTATTTTCTAAACTTATCGTCTAAAGTTGCATAGCAAAAATGATTTTTCAGCAGCACACAGATCCCTATTGAAAAGTTTTGTTAATAAATTAACTAGGTAAGTTGGAAATTTTTATAGTTTGTGGCTAAAAGGTTGTTAAAGACACAGGGGTACATTTCCTGCCATTTGAGATTGCCAAGGTTAAATCATTCGCTTGCAGTTAAGCTGGGTGTTTTGGGTTGCACTGTGGCATTTCACCAACGTGTCTTCCAAGACTGTGTTGATCATGCTGAGCAAACGCAGTCCTCCGTGTGGTCCTACAGCCACTTCCGAGTCCACCCCAAAACGTGTGTTAGTTTGCAACATTTTTAGAGAGGAAGGGAAGAAAACGAGGAAGAAAAAAATGATGTGAATCTGTCTGAAAGCTGAAGCTTTGAGCAAACTCTCACTCTCTTTTTCTGTGTCCTTTTCCTACCGCACCCTGGGCAAAGCCAGCTCTGCGCTGGTGCTGAATTGGAGACATCGCGGCTGAGCCCCTCAGGCAGCTTTCTGCTCAGCACCTGGGCTTGTTTGCCTGCTGCTCGGGATGTGACCTAACTCTCTTCCTGTGCAGGCAAGGAGGGAAATGCTTTGCAAGGAGAATGTTGGTGGTTGCTTTATTAGGTTTATTAGGTTACTTTATTAGGACCTTCCCTACCCCTAAAATAGAGATTGATAGATTTTTGGACTAGAAGGTGGCAATGAATCATCCACTCTTCTTACAGTGACAAAAGAAGTGGAAATGATCCAAATAAACTTTATCTTGATTCCTCCTCATTCCTTAATTCCTTGGCCTCTGTAAAGTAAGGTGGGAAATGACACTTGTTGTAGTAGAGATTTGAAGAAATTGGTCCCCTCGGCTGCTTCTTGAATTCGCCGTGTTTAGCACAGGCTCTGCGTTGAGTGGCATGTGGTTCTGCAGACTTGAAATATTCAAGCCACTTGTTACCAAATCCTTCCTGGAGTGCAAGAGGCAGAAGAAAGGAGGGCTTCTGCTAAGAGGCAGAGCACAAAATTGCATAAACAAACAAACAAAAAAAAAAATGCAGGGCTTTCTTACCAGACTTGTGTCAAGATATATGTATTTAGGGAACAGTACTGCTGTCCTGAAAGGAAGCTATGCAGCCGTGTGAGCAGTCACTGGAGCTGCAGAGTGTGCAGCGCGAGCCAGCGAGGACGGGGACCCCGCGGCTCCTCAGGTCCACATGAAACCACGCTGCTAACGTGGCTTGTGAACACCCACTCGGCCACGGCTGTGGTGTGCCTCCGAAGACAGCAAACCCACTGCATGCTCTGAAGGGGGCAAGAAAAGCTGTCCGCGCTCCAAACGTTGTGGTGCCCCTGTGGCCAGACAGCTTGTGCAGGGAAGTTGTCAGCCCCACGCTGCCCTCAGCATGCAGAAAGTTGCAGGAATCATCCCCAGTAATTTTTGTGCTGATGATAGGCGATATCACAAAACACTGGAAGTATGTAGTAATCATTGTAGGTATAATTAATGGTCCTATGTTCAAACTTTCTGCATAATTAAATAAATTATGCATTCTTTGCAAAATGTACATTTTTGATGCTGCAGTAGTCCTGGTTCTTCCCCTGAAGACATTTGAGTTATACACAGTAATATCAGATAAAAACAAGTGTCTGCCTCTCCCAGCACAGCGCCAACAGGTAGGGTTAGGATTGGGGCCAACCACCAAAGCAAAGCTGGGTCTCACGGAAGGCAGAGAAGGAGCTGCTGCATGCAAGCCACAAAATTTCCCTATCCAGATCCTGATGTAACTTAAAAAGTTTCTCCTAAAAGTGCCGAGTGGAGGCTGTGCCAGGGGCTCTGCAGAGGAAAGTGGGGATGGATTTAGAAGTGTCTGGAACTTCTTCCTTTTTTTTTTTTCTTCCCCCTTTTGCTCTCTCAAATGGAAGGTGGGAGCAGTGAGAGGTCAGGGAGCAGCTGTAGGATGGCAGCACAGAAACTGCTGCGACTCCGTCTGCGGCAGGGAAGGCTTCTTGCTACCCAGACACGTGGTGAGCCACAGTGTCCGAAGGGCATTCTTCCACAGCAGTTTATTTTACTTCTCTGTACTGTACCTAACACAAGCAGAGCTTCAGAACCTTTTCTTTTCAATAATCTCAGCGACTCGGTTTGACAGACTTGTCTTCTTACAGCCATTGCTATATGGGATTGCAAAAGAGATTAGGACAAATGTGCATTTACTGTTAACAAAGTTGAGGGACACTTGAGATACACCCCGGCTGGCCAAGAGGCTTCACTCCTTCACCGAGGGCTTTCCAGGGGCCAAACAGGCATTTTATTTTCCCATGCTGATGTTCACGTGGGTGCCTCTTAACGTAGTGTGGGTCCCCACATCCGCTGACCTTGTGATGCAGTTTAATAGCCGTGGTCAAACCGAATCTGCAGTTGTTGACAGAACTGTGACATCTGGACTTGTAGGAAGTTTGTTTCTTTGGCTATGGGTATCAAGTTAGGAAAACTCTTTCCTAATGCTTCACTTTTTTTCTTGCGAGTCTGGGCTGTTCCAAAATTACCATCACCACATGTCTAGGTCAGGTAAGCATGTAAAGTGTGGATGAATGTCTGAAGCTCCGTGTGGAGAAGTTCTGCAAAATTGAGCTGGAAGTAATTCAAGCAGTCTTTGAAATCTCTGTCACTTCTACTTCTGCTTGTCTCTCTGTAAATACTACAAGAATAACCTTTCCTATAGTATCTCCACACTTTGGATCTGGCAACACTGAAAGTAACAACACTTTTCGGAACATTCAGGTTATAGGAACAGATTTCTTTCAAGCACCGGAGAAAATTTGTGATTCTTGTGATCTTCCTAGAGAAAACATTGGGATTTTTACACAGAATTAGACTACTGGAAAAAAAAAAAAGGCTATGGTGCGACAAGCATCATATACAGGTATAAAATAAATTTAGAGTTGGCAGCCTTGCCTGGGCTGGCTGGAAAACCACGGTTCTGTTAGGTACCACTCTGCAGCATATAGATGTGAAGCAGGAAGGAGGAGGGTGGGAGGAAATTATCTTTTTTTCACATGGTGTGTGAAGGCAGGCCAGGAATAACAGAGCTGTGTTCCTGTGTGTCCCTCTAGCACTCCTCACCTCTTGCGGCTATTTGGTGTTAAGTCAATTAAGGTGTTAAGAAATCTTCTGATATTGGGAACTGCGAGTACCATTGGTTTAATCTAAGCCACATTCACTCTGCTGTTCAAATTTCACAGGATATGGTACATACTGAATTATAGTATTTGTAAGATTTATTTATTTATTTGGTGTTGCATATATAGTCTTCACATTTGTAAGCTTTGTACTGTAGTTTACACAGCGTGGAAAATGGATGCAGGTGCCAAGAGGTGTCAAATATAGCACTGACGGGAAGACCTAGAAGTAGCAATTTTTCTCAGGCATCTTCTTTTACCTGATCAGTTGAATTTCTGTTATGGACAACTGTTTCCAGAACATATGTAGGTCAAACTATACATAAAGACTACTTCTATCTTCAAGCTCTGTTTGAAGCTAGATACTAAATTGATGCTAAAATAGCAAATATAGACTGAGTTATGCTCTCCTATATGGTATTTTTGTACAGACAAGTTTTTGAAACTGTTACCTTTTCCAAAACCCTCACATGAAATATGATTAAGGAACTAAGTAATGTAAGCAGACCCTTGTTGACTTGAAAAACCTCCTTTCCACCACTGCCTAGTGATGTTCTTTTCCAGTAATATACTAGTGGTATTTCCTAACATTTATTTGTGCACAGACATCCTGTAGATTGAAGGTCATGGAAATCAAAGAAGATTAGAAAAGGGTCTGTAGTCATAAAATATGGATGTAAGGAGTTTGGTATTTTATCTACCCAGCTTTGAAACAGCGACTGTCCCCCCACTGTCTTTCTGACTCTCAGGCCATTTCTGTCCAGGTATGGAAGCATTTCCAGAGATAAAACATTTCTGCGCTACAGGGTACAAGTTGCTTTTCAGGATCTCTGCTTTTCTTTCTCATTCCAGTGTGTTGTTTTTAAGGGTCTTTCCAGGGAGCAGACCCGGGGGCTTTGGCCATCAGGAAGGATTTTATAATGACCCAGAGAGGATCTTAGTTCTCTGCTTTAATCCTCATAAAGAGCCACTGCCAATCTAGCACATCTATTCAAATATTCTGCCTTTGCATCAATCTCCACCAAATCTGAGAGACAAACTGGTTAAGAGGTGGTAAAGATTAGTAACTTTTCCACTGAAACGGTATGTTTGGTTGACTCTTATGTTTGTCCTAATTTTGTCCTAATCTATCAGAAAGTGAGATTTAATCTCAATCTTTTATTGCTGCTTTATGTATCCCTTTAATATGTGATGGTGTAGGCTGCTATTACAAGTAGAAAACTTAGAATAGGCTACAGCCAAACTTCGTAGCACCAAGCTGCTCCTCTTATTTTTAGTGCTGTGGTTAATGGGCAGGAAATCACTGAAGGACCAGACTGTAACAGTTTGTAAGCTGTGGTGTGGAGTCCTCCCCCACAAGACCCTGACTCATACTGTACATGGAACGATAGGAAAAGCTCATTTTGTCAACACCTGTGGGAAGTCTCAGGTACGCAAAATAAAATAGTGCAACTTAAAACTATAATTACTGGGGACTCTATCATCAGAACAACTTAAACCGTGTGATTATACCCTACATTAAATACCACAGTCACTGTTGTACAGTGGTATAAGCCTAAGTCCTTTCTCCCACAGTACATTATATTTTCCCCACCTGGCTTTTTAATGCAATAAATGGTCTGACCATGCTCTTTAGATTGCTATAGAATTAGGTCAGCTATAGTTAACTCTGCTTTTGTGTTGCTGTAACTCAGTAGAGTGAACTTCACTGAAACGCACTTCAGCAGCTTTGCTTTGAAACTCGGATCAGAATCAGGCCTCTAACACCTGTCTGGAACTATATGCTCTATATTGCACAAACCTAGGAGAAATTGCATTAAATGATAACATACTTTGTTTCTGTTCGATATGACCCCGGTACATGAGATTTCAATCATGAGGAATATGTAGTTAGTAACCAAGGGTTATTGTAAGACATAATACTCCCTGAATGTAGGAGGATTAAGAGAGGAGGTTGAAAATAATTGTCATATCAAGGATCAATTTAAAAGGTGAAAGATTCTGTAGCCTTAGAGTTTTTTAACACTAGTGCTTGAAAATGCTGTTCATCTTGGATTGCAATAACTGCCTGGGAAGTCTGTTGTGATTGGGGCCTCGTTGTGTGAAGAACTATGCTTTTAGGTGTATTCTTCTCAGAAATTATATTCTATACCATAGAGCTTTTCTTAGCTCTATTGCTATAAATAAAATAAAAAAGATTTTACCTCTTTTTTAGTCAAAGAATAGAGTGTATGGGCAAATTGTTCATGGTTGTGTGAACTGTCTGAAGAACTATGTGGACCATTTCTTCTTTTATTTGCAGAAAGTCTTCAAATACTGGAGTAGAAAAGACTGTCTGCAAAGCCAGTTTTTAAAAGTATTGAGTAATGAGACCGCTGCAATGACCACTCAGTTTACTGTTGGCTTTGAGAGACAGCAGTGAAAGTCTAACACGGCTGCATCAGGTAAAGATTTAATAGATGGTGAGGTAATTAAGGCTAATGGCATTAATGCTTGGCTTTGGTTGGAAGCAGGGCATAACAACGGACTCACTGGTGGCTGCTGATGACATTGTGAGTTTGGACCACAAGGGAAACTGTGGTGTTAATCTAAGCACATTTTACTCCATATGGCATTCTGCTGTAACACCTCTCTCTCTATTGGATATGAAGGGCTCAAACAGGAGGAAAATCCCATCCAGGGGTGATGTAGAGTTGCTCCTGATCTCCAACTCTGACCACAGATGTTGTTATTGATGGTAGATATTAATGCTGCTCCTAAGTGCAAATTATTCTGAGTGGGATGCTATCTCTGCAATGAAAAAAGGCACAGGAACAGTACATCTGCTCTGCATTTTCATTACAAAGGTTGTTTCTAATACTTGATGAACTGGCTTCAGGCCCTGCACACCATTTCACTGCACAGCCCTTGCTGCTTGTGTCCCTGCCCCAGGCTCGGTCTGGGCTACAGCCTGTGCCGTGTTAGCTGGGGAGGGCCCTTTAGTAGGGACAGAGACAGGAGATAGCAGTGTGCCCACAAGAATAAGGCACAAAGTCACGTGCCCTTTATTGCCTCCTCTCTCTACCTGTATTGCTTCATCTGTCCTGTCTCATTTCCATCAGTTGTGTATTAAGCAGTTACTGCTCCCGGAGCCCCCTTGGGCAGAGATAATGAACAGCACTGAAAGCTCTAAGAGCAAAAACCAACAGCAGAGCCATTTACAAAGGTGTGTCGATTTTTAGGTGCTTTTTCATAGGCATCGCAATATGTTTTCTCCTTAGCAGGAATGCTCTGACTCACTGTTTGTGCCATTAGCTAGTTTTGTTATTTGTTAACTCTTACTTCCTCTTCCAAAGAATGGTTTGCTTCAGCTCTAAGGCTTGGGCGGATGTAGGGTGGAGGTTCATTCTTCTGTAGTATGGTGTCACCAGGATGTTCTTCATGATGTGCTCTGCTCTGCAGCAGGTCCGAGCAGCAGGAGGATGGAGATAGTGAATCTGGAACCAGATGCACATAACTTCTGCTGTGCTTTCATTATATTATATTTAGCACTTTCGTGCTCATTACGCTTCTGATTTGATAGTGGTGCAAAAGTCGTAAGGAAGAAAGATAGCTGGAAGAAAATAAAAGCTATTTTGTTAAGCACAAGATTATATACATTGATTTTAATCTCGGTATTTTTAAAAAGAAATTCAACAAATTATATTAATCATGAGTAAATTTTTCCCTTCCTGGATGAAAGTAGTTGTTATAAATATTTGGTACAAGATGCTAATGAATTAACATTTGCACTCTTGTCTTTTATTATACATAGCCATAGGCATATGTATAATATGTGGGCATAGCTCAAGCCAAAATTTAGAAATGCTTCTCCTCTTGCCTCTTGAAAAACTAATGTTTTGTTTTGTTTTGTGGAAAATTGATGTACTAACTTTACTGATACTGTAATAATCTCAAGAAAAAATGCTACTGAGTAATACCAATAAGTCTGGCATTATATGATGCATTTTTGGATAAAGTAACATTCCAAAATGCATTAAAAAAGCTGATACCTGCAAGATGAAAGTTCCTGTACCTCCATGAGCTGCTGTAAGAGAAGAAAACTTATTGACTGCCACTGTCCTACAGAAACCATAATTAAAGTACTAAAGGCATAGGAATGGCAGGGGGATGCACTGTTTAGTTTCCTCATTTTGCCAAAAATTAAGTATATTTTTCATCTTTTCAATAAAAGATCAAATGAAGATTTTATTAACAGAAAAAATAACAGTGGTGTTACTGTGTTTCCTGTATCATTTCTTTCCTCTTTTTGAAGAAAAAGGACAGAAGAGACCTCTTTCCTTTCTGAAGGAAATGATAAGTAGTTGAAAGATTTTAATTGTTATCATATATTACGTTTTTTTGAAAACACTGTGTTTTTAAAGAAAAAAATACTATTTTCGGTAGTCTTGCTAAGCCCCAGCACTTTGTGAGGAAGCTTGAGAGCCTTGATCTTTCCCCCCACCTCCTGATCTCTGCAGTTTGCTCGCTGCTCTCCTACACTGGGCCTGATTCTCAGAAATGGTTTTACAGTGTATGCGGATTTGCATGTGCCTTCTCATTTTTCACCTCTGTATCACTCATTACTTCCATGCCACGTGTTTGAAAGCCATCTGTATGCTTAGAAATTAGCTTTTAGTATCTTACACATCTTATCCATTGATCTGCCAGCTGCAGAAAATATCACTTGTGCATGTGCTGCCTCTCGCACCGGAGCAGCGGCTCTGGGATGCTGCGTGCAGAGACATTTCCCTGGGAGCCCTCAGCACAACCCACAGGGCAGTGATGATGGGTATTGAGACACTAGGAATGACTATGGGGGCAATGAGCAATAGGAACAGTTTCACAGAACTATGCACCCCTTCCCCGCAGTGAGGAGCTCTGAGTTTCTGGGTTTGTCGACCGTCCTGACCAGAAGGGCATTCTTGTCCCTCCAGCTCTGCTGCACTTCTTGCCCCAGAGATATGTTGATCTATCTACTTTCAGAAATGAAGTGCTTCTTTCTCACACTCAGTGTAATCTTTTTGCCTGCTCCCAGAATCGGTACTCCCCTCCGGTAGCATCCATCCGACTTTGTGCCGGTGCTTTTCCTTCTAGGGTAATGCACAGGGTTTTTGCTTTGCCAGTGAAGGCCTAATGCTGGCCTGGGAGCATGCTAGGGTAGCTGGTAGGGCCCTTTACTGAGCCAGGCTGCAGACTGCCTGGGCAAAGGATGTGACTTGGAGGGCAGCTAAGTGGATCCAGATGACTAATGGAAGTCAACGGCAAGGAGGCAAGGAGGAGGCACCCCTTTGCCCAGTGCTTGCACCCATCCTTGCTTCTAGCATGGCTTTTTGTTCATGCATTGCCCTGGCTTTCCTCTGAGGGGAATGCAGTAAAGTTGGGCTGCCCTTGGCTCCAGGAGCCCTACACAAAACACGAAGGAAGGTTGTGGGCTAGGGCTCTTCTCTGGCAAATCTACCCTAAGCACTTCCAAAGCTAAACGCTGTATCCAGGCGCTAACTAGCAGCCTTGCAGCAAACGGGATGATTACAGAAGGAGCGTGGAGAGCCTCACGTACAGTTGCCCAAGGCCTGGCAGCTGCACGTGCAGAAGCAGGAGAAACCCATTGCTCCGGAAAACCAGGCCGAAGCATCGGCCCTGATGCCACTGGTGGCAGTTTCAGAAACATCAATCGTAAAAGCGAAAGACGGTTCCTCCTTCTGCTTTATGCTAATGTGTTGTGTTTCCTGACTGTCTTTGCCCTTCCGCTATTTTTTTTAAGTAAGGGAAAAAAAAAAAAGTTAAAAAAAAGTGAAAAGGGGTGGTTGCCGCAGGGTGGGAGCCGCTCTTGTGGTCGTGGGCAGGGAGCCACCTGCAGGCCCGTGGTGCCCAGGCCGGGGCCCGATGATGTGCTGCCCACAAAAGCACAAAAGCATTTCTACCGGGAAAAGCTCCCGAGAAATGCACCTTTCCTTCATGTTCTGCAAGATCTTGCCATGATAAGCCAGATAAAACCCTGGCAGAGAGAACGCTGGTATTTAGTTGTTCCAGAGGGTTTCTCTAGTTTGAGTGTCTTGAAGATGTATCATAAAGTTCCACCACAACCCTATGATGCATGAGAATTAGCCCTAATTCAGAGACAATAACCAAAGCTTAAAGAGATTAGTATCAAAATACTCAGAGGTCTTTGCAAGACTTATAGTGACTGTGCTCCTGCTCCAGACCCTGGACCCTGGACCTGTGGTATTACACTTTTTTACAACACTTTATGTACTGACAACACTAGACCGAGAACACCTAGGTAAAACTCATTCTGCTCCCAAGAAGAGATATGTCAGTGTTTTACAGGTAGGGAGATTTTAGAAGAAAATGTAAGGCAGTGATGTGCTCAATCCAGACACTGGATTGGCAACAGAGCCAGTGTCATGCCTGTCTCTTGCCGCTGTTGAGTCCTCCAGCCTGGATCCTACAGAGGAGCTGTCAAGAAGTGACGCTGGTTTGATTCCAGTGCGAAACCCAAAACATTTGGATCTCTGTGTTTAGGAGGAGGGATCACTCCGTGTTTAGCACCGCTGCAGGGCACGCTGCCAAGGCAGCAAAGCCCCCAGCACGTTACTTTCGGCAGCGATTGCTCCATAGGGTGGCAAAGAGCGTTGCAGGAAATGAAGAAAGCCCAGCACCACCTTGCCAAAGATCAGTCAGAGTTTGCTCCCATTTCCCATGTAAACTCTGTGGCAGAAATAGAACTGAGTGCTCCTGAGGAGCATGGAAATGGATTCAGCCGTTTTTTTCCTCTCTTTCTATAGTTCATCTTCTGTAAGGATCCTTGAGTATCTAATTCAATGCATGAAGCAGCCTTGGAGCACGAGCTTTACTGCTGCTTGCAGCTGCAGTTAGTGTTTCTATCACAGTGTGTAATGTTGTGTGAGTGATCCCTAATGCCAAAGTACTTTTTTCTTCCCATTTCTCTCCTTGAGAGTGCTGTGTTTCCCTGTGTTTTCACATGAGGTGAAATCCTCTGACCTCTCGCTGTTGTCCTCCAGATCTATGCGTTGAGGCTCTGGCAGGAATTGATTTTCCTGGGCCAGGGGAGGGTGATGCTATGGGAGCTGTTTATCGCTCCATTAGTCCAATAGGCTGTAGTCCTGCCCCGAGAAATGCTGGAGTCCTCCTGTCCTCCTCCCACATGCAAACCAGCACTGAACCTTCCTCTCCTCCAGTGCTCTCATAGGACTGGACTTTTTACCACCGGAGGATTTCTGCTTTCAGAGTCTTCAGAGCTTGGGGAGGTGCTACTAGCAAAAAGCTGTGCTTTCCAAACACTTTTGGAAATGGCTAAATTTTCAACCGTTCAGATTTCCATTTGCCTGACTCCGGCAATTCCAACCTATAGACTATCTCTTTCTTACATGTTTTCTCATGCAGTTACACAGAAAAGGAAACAGTAAGTCTTACTGTGTCCTCCTACCATGTTACCTCACCCACAAGTTACAGATAGCAGTGCCAGGGTGATCTAGGGGGAGGAAAATGGGGCAAGGTTGAATGCAGAGCACTGCACCAAAGACTTGTGCAGCAAATATAAACTACCTCTTTCCAGTGGATAAAATAGCTAGAGCAGAGTCTGTTGAGCTGCACTGACAGTGAGACAGGAGGTCACCCAGCAGTGCTGCTGGGGAGTCTGGGGGTCCTCAGTGACAACAAGCAGTTAGATTTGCATTTTTAAAAAAATATGGTGTATTCAATATGACAGATCTTTTAGCATCGCAGAATTGTCATAGGGAATAACAACACTCTATTTTCCTTAAAAATAAGATTGTTCTGTACTATTTCCTCTTGGTCTTCTGCATTCTCCATTTCCTCGTTTCTTTTTTCCAGGAAAATTTCCAGGAAAACAATGAAGAAACAAAAATCTCATCCATGCTATCAGTAAGATTGCTAAAATCAAGGGCAGTTTATTAGATGTGGGTTTGAGACTGGTCTAAGAGCAGGGTTCCAGCAAGACTGTGTAATGCACTCGTAGTGCACATCTTGTGTATACTGTACTGTAGAGGCAAGATATGTTAACTGCTTTCAAAGCCTGTCGCTTCCTTTGCAAGATTTAAAACACGCAGTGTGAGCAAGGCCAAAGACAAAGCGTGACGGTTGCCAGCTGGACGTGGCAGAGGGTTGCAGGAGATTACACCATGGAGGAGAATGGCTTTTGAGATAAGAATAATCTTTTGCATAAACTAACTCTTCCAAGGCAGTTCGGATGGGTGAGCGATAAGGACAATAATAAAGCTATGGGCTCATGCCGTTGGTAGCTATCGCGGTGTTCAAAGAGGATCAAGATTCTGCCAGCTAGATAAGTCCCCTTCTTCTCCTTACTGCAGTGAAACATAATCGGCGCTGATACGTTCTTGTCTGAAGAGTCTCTAGATTAATGCTGTTATTTTATGTCCTTCAGGTGCGACCCAGGAACCATGGAAAGGTCTACGGCTTCTGACATGGCCCCTGAAAAGGCAAACCCTTCTTACCACAGTACAGGGGCTGTTCAAATGAGGATCAAAAGTGCCAACACTCACCATGACAGACTGAGCCAAAGCAAATCCATGATTCTGTCTGACAACGTGAAGGTTGCTGAACCTGTAAGTAAAGTGTCCTAATATTTCCTAGGCCTACTTGTTCCTGTAAAACCACAGAATTAATTAAAGTGTGGTTAACATAATTTCTTGCAAGAAGGAATTTAATGGCACTAATAGATTTTTAGGAGTACCACTAGATATTAGAATAACAATTTTCCTTCAGTGAAATACAGATATCAGTTTTGATGGTGGGGATCCTAGTACCTCTTCCACATCTAAACTCTCAGGTGTTATAGTAGTTGTCTAGTTACTGTCAAGAATAGTACTTGCAGTGTCAGACACATGCCACAATTTTTAAAAGGCAAACGCCCAAACAAGACAAAGTAAATGGAGACTGCAACTTCCTAAATGAGGGACAACTTTGTCAATAATAAAAATAAATGGTCTTTCTGTAAGCATGAATGATTTGCAAAATTCAGACCCTAAAGTTATCTTCACATTTTAGTAGAAAACAGAGTTGAAAGAGTTGAGTAATTTTTTATCCATTACCATTTTGGGGGGAAATTAAATAGTTAGTGATGAACTCTGTTGCCAATTGTGTCCCTGCCCCTGTACTCCTCCCAAGCTACTAAACAAACTGATTGGTATGAGTCTCCCCTGGTTAATTTTCTTCTGTAATGGTGGCAACTTGCAGCTGAGGCCATATGATGTTGCAAAATTATTTATGCAATGTTAGCCACTTTTTGGACTCCAGATCCATTTTATTCTCCGAGAATGCAAATGAGGGCAAAAACTGTGCTAGCTGGGGACACATCCCCAAGACTCAGTCACTTTCTACAACCACGTGACCTATTAATTTTTGTTTTGTTAATATAATGGATTCCTATGAAATATTGAGCTTCCTATCAAAGTTATTAAATGGAGAAAACCTACTATAGCAGTTATGCTTCCTTTTCTTTTAATTTTAGCTTTAGACTTATGCAGAAATACATCATTTTAATCATTTATTTCTCTGGTATAGCTTAATTCATTTCAGGGATGTGCCTCATTATATTTCTGCAGAGAAAAATGTCTTTAGATCTTTGTAGCTGATAAGACATTCATTTACTTTCCCTTTAAAAATATTGTGTGCCTGAAACACGTACGTGTTTCTTCCTTTTTATCTGAAGTGAAATGTTCCTCCATCACAAACCTGTAACGATGCTTATAGTAATTTACTGGGAATAGTATAATGTATTATCAGGAAGAACTGTACCTTTGAAAAAGTTTAAAAGTTAAGTATATTTAATGATGCCTAACATATTTTATTGGCTGTGTTTAACAAAAGGCACTAGGCTGCAGTTGTTTTTGACAAGCATGAAAACATCACAGCATGAGACTGCAAAAGGAATTATGTAGAGAAATTACAAGTGATCCATCTCTCAATGAATTATCCACCTCAATAGCCTGCAGAACTCAGCTACCAATTAACACCTACTTTATTACATGTTGGGATGTACTTAATAACTTTCATGTGTTTATGCACTATTACCTTGACTGATGCCTCTTGTACAATTAGGCATAATTGGCATATCAATATGCAAAAGTTAAAAGGATTAACCCTCTTAAAACTAATGAGCATTTCTGTATCCAGCTGCTAAATGAGACAAAATTAGCATTTTTCACTTTTGGGCAGGATTTTATCATGCAGTTTCTCATTGTTGATATTACCTTGTTACATAACTTTAGTTTTGGGGATAGGATGCTGGACCGTTACAGAGCAAGGGCTCTAAAAAGTTAAATTGGACACAAATATTCACTGCTGCATTCCAATAACCATAGCAGGTACAAATTATGTTCACTGGTTGAGAGCTGAAAAGTTGCTTCGTGTTGCATTTGTTTAGTAGCTAATTATATAAAAGTGGAATTTTACTGAGTATATGTCATTCTACCAAGCAAACTTGGCTCCAATATAATAGATTGAAAGCTTGCCATGCTACTAATTTCCTTTCTATTTCAATTCTTTTCATCTCTTTTTACTGTGCAGAATTTTCTGACTAGATATTGACAGAGTGAAAGTATTTTGGCATATTTACTTAAATAAGCCTCTTAAAGTTGTTTGCTAAAGCCAGACTAAAAGCAAAATTCTTAAGGATCCAACGGTTTTCAAATATGTGCTTAAAATGCAGTGTGATCCCAGTGTAAAAGACCACTGAAGTATCTGTATCAATTGCACGTTGGCATATCTGATTCTCCACATGTTATTTGTGAAGGATTCAAGGAAAAGGAATGAGGCCTTTGTTTGTCGAAGGCTTTTGGAAAAGCAGTGTTCAGCTGATACGTACATTTAGCAATCCTGTTCTGTAACTCATGAACTAATCTTTCAGTGCGCTTACATATGCAGCCTTCGTCTTTGCTTTTAAAGGCACACAGCCTGCTGCTAAAAGTTACGTGCACTAGTATGCCAAGCAGTGCTAATTATTGTGTGCTAGAAGGTTAAAAAAGCAAAACAAAACAATTATCCTCCGTTTCTATTAATTCAACAGTCTGCCTCTGTTCAGATGTTTGACAGAGTCTGTAAGGTATCTGCTGATCGTTCCTATTTTCTGTTTCACATTGACTCGATATTTTTGTCCTGTCATTGGAGAATTTTTTCTTTTAAACACTAGCAATAGTCGAATAAGGGAATTTGTATTACTCTCTTGCTGCACATATTAGGTATGTCTACTACACTATATGTTCTATTAATAAATGGGTCAAATCCTCTTTACCCAACTTATGCAAAACCTCTTGACTTCAATGGATTAAGGTAATCAGCAATTGGCACATTTTGAACAATCAATAGGAAAACATATTTCAAAAACATTTTTGAAAAAAATAACACTCAGAATATAAATTGGAAAAAACAGACACAAATCCAGAGAGATCATTAGTGATTTATAGAGAAGAAAATAGATAATTTTCTCTAAGGGATTTGCAGTATTCTAAAGCATTTGCTGTGACGCTTGCAAGCACACCTGGGGCTATACTTTTGAAGGTGGACAGATTATTTTCAATAGTGTGACAGAGGGATGTGCATCAGACATCAGTAGGGCCGTATGCACATTTTATAGTAGTAAAGATGCAAATGTGGAATACAGAAACTGATGTAAAAGTTAAATGTAGATTCTTGCGGTTTTTAGTTATTTATTTATGGCAGAAATGCTTGAGCCTTGTGCAAAGGTTGAAACTGGTATTAACGTACATTTAAAGAGCACAAATAATGAAGCTGAACACTTAACTATGGTAAACAAAGGTTTTTCTGTGCTTAATGCTAGTATCTGAACAAGCAACGTACATGGACAATTCTCTATTTTCATCTCTTAGACCCCACAGGAGTGCACATTGCTTCATTCAGAACAACTTGAAACGATGAAAAGTATTTTTAATGGGTGTTTATATTAAAAATCAGAAAGTATCTCGACATTCCGAATTGTTAATGCATTAGAGTTTCTTCTGACTAGATGAAACAGACTGATAGGTTTATTTATCTCCCTAATACCTTATCAGAGAAGCAGGAAGCAATCTTCTTTTGTTTCTTACTTCTGTGATCACACAACACTTGCCAAAGTTACGGCTAGCCAAAAAGATAGAAATAAAATTGCTAAAAATATAAACCTTCTGTTTAGCAGAGTTTTTGAGCCATATTTTGAAATTGCATGGCTTGTACATGTTTACTTCAAATCAAGCTTATAGTCAAGTTTGAGGCTTTGTTTGTATGGATTGTCCTGAAGTAGGTCCTGATATTTAATTAAAATGACACTAAATCACATTGAATTGATAAGACTTGGCATCTCAAACAAAGGTAATTGCCCGTATTGGTTTTGTACAAAAATAGAGCTGCTTGGAAAATGTGCAGCCAACACAGACTGTCAACTCCATTTATAGATCAATATGTGAAAACCATTGATCAGGCAGGCATGTGTAACAGTAACACTTTGCATTTATTTGTTGTTTTTATACCATGTTAAGGCTTACAGGATTATCGGCTTCCAAAATATTTTGACTTCCTCATAAATATGTTATCTGTTTAATGTTAATTGCAAGACAGACTACAGCCCTCCCTTAGAATATTTTCAGTTTCATCGCTATGGGTAGTTTTAGCTGGAAATGGATTATTTCATTTTCTAAGAGATCCTCAGAGCTTCCTTTAGAGAATAGTTTATTTGGGGAAAGTTTTTGAGGATTCTGTTTTTCTCACATTTTGCTTTTTTTTCCTGGAGAAAAAAAAAAGTAAAAGAAGAACAACAAATTGTGACAGAAAATTACCAGAACTGTACCTTTCATGGCTGTGTACATTTGAGGAGGAAAGTGCAAAATATTTTATTTACTATCCTCTAAAAGTGGCTACCCACTCTTTATTCTCCACAGATTTTATTCTCATATTCTCATACAGCAGTCTATTATATATGTATCTACTTTTATCTATAAGGGAACAGCTGTGAGCCCTTCAAGTTGTTGCACAAATCATATATTTGTATTGGGAGAGACCTAGAAAAATATATGAGCTTCATACGACAAATGTGGTATTTGTCAACAAATGCAAGCTTGTAGTGATGATCACTGTTGTTTCACTTAGTATGTAAAAGGAACAGGTTCCAGGGAAAGCAGCATGTCTACAAGAGAAGTTCAGTCTTATTTCCTGAATGTGAGTATTGTGCAAAAAGACAGAAATCACAAATAGGAAAAAAAAAAAAAAAATCTGTTGAGTATCATTAGTCATTCTCCTTTCTAGTGCAGGAAACCGAAAGATGAAATGAGTCATGTGTGTCCTCCCTGGCCGTGTTTGCTAGGTCTGGATGTGTTTATCGGCTCGCAGGGGGGCGCGTGCTACCCTCGCCGCCCTTCCTCGGTACTGCGGGTTCCACCCGCGCTGGAGGAGCCCCTGAAGCCTCTGCCGCAGAGCCCGGGCCCGGCCCTCCCAAAAGGACTTTCACCATCTGGTGTGGGCCACTGCGTGGGGAGCTGCCACACACACCATAAACTGCTTCGACTTGGAGGCCAGAAGTAGATTATTAATATATTAGAGTATTTTAGGGTTTGATTTGCCTTCAGTAAGCAATACAGTTCAACTGAGCAATTTAACTTGCCTCCTCACCCTTTTCAAGGTCAGCTGTTTGATGCCAGGCGTTCCTGCCAGTCACACGGCTCGGAAGGAAGCCTTTTGTTTTTCCAAAAATGATTTCCTCTTTTCTTTTTTTTTTCTTAAATATATATGCACCCTGCAAAAAGCATTCTTTATGTGTATTTGTACTATAGCACTTCAACTGAAATAATGTTGGCTAAAAAGGAAGAAGTTAATTTTATTGTTCAACTCCCCATTTATTTGTACTCCAGGCATTTTCACTGCAACATTTTAGCTGCATAGCTTGATAGGCAACATCATAATTAGATCATAGAAAAAAGAAAAAAAGAAGAAATAACCAGCACCTATTTCTTCTTAAAAGCTTGGCTAAATTCATTTCAGCTATATTAAGGAAGCATTGAATGTAACTGGCTTGGCTTCCTTGTTAAACGGAAGTTCAGACAAGATATTATATGGGTTGGAATTGCTGATTTTGACTTTTACTCAGTGTGACACAAGGATAGAAAAAAAGGTTCAAAAACCTCTAGTTTTTTTTCTTTGCAATCTTACATTATCTCATGCTGTGAAAATCTTTACTCTATTTACCAAGCACAAATTAGTCTTGCCAAAGGTTCTGAAAGTTTACTACTTCGGCTTAGATCCTGAAACTTCAAAGAGAGATGCAACTCTACAAATTAGTGTATGTGCTCTGCCATGGCTATTTTAACTTGAACTCAACTAAATTCGTTTATAATTTAGTACTGATTGAACACCACCATAAATGTGCACTGGATACATTTTTTAAAGTTAGTCCTCTGATTACTAATTTGAATAAAAAACCCTAACCTTGTTAGCATCTGGACTTATTTCCATAATAACAACCCCTTCAGAACCTACAAAGTAATGAATAATTGACAACAAATGAAATGTTTTGATAGTTGTCGGCACAAAGCATGTTTAATGTTTTGTGTTGCTTCCTAGCTAATTATGTAGATGACACATTTGTCAGACCTTGACTGCCATTAGAAACGTGTTTCCAGAGGGGAGAAAAACAGGCTATTCATAGAGTAATTAACTAGAATGCTCAATGACCTGTGAGAGATTCAAATGGCTGCCAGTTCAGACATTGTTTTGTTACAGAAGCAGAGGGGTAATTAAAATTCCAAATTACAGTGCTATGATGAAGCATTTGTTTGTTGACAGTATACTCTTACTCTAGTTTGTTAATTCTTTTTTAAATTGCTTCTAATCCATTTTATAGCTTTAGGAGTTCCGTCTTTGAATTTACTGACAACTAATATTATGGCAAATTGTTCTTCAGTGGAGTACTGCGGGCTTGGCAGTTTCATGGGAGCACAAGGTGGGTGGGATAGAATAGCTGTTTCTTTCCCTAAGCTGACATGCCATGTGCTGTCATCGAGACGCGGCTAACGCGGCACATCTTGTGAAATGATATGTTCATAATTCTGTGTTAGGGAAGATGTCTAGTTACGGGAGGAAATGATTCAGATAGAGTAATAATAATCAGACAAATTGTGTAAGGTGTCCTAAAACGTTCGAGGGGAAGCCCTAATAGGGCTTGGGTGATGGTGGCGATCCGTTAGGTAAGCGCTTCGGAAAGCCGAGTTCTAGTCAAAAGCCAAGAATTGGAGAACAGTCATTGGCAGGAAGAAATCAAGCACAAAACGTGAAGAGCGGGGTGTTCCACGAGACGAGGCCGCGTCTTTGCCAACACCCTTTGTAGGCAGTAATGGAGGCGACAGGCAAAGATGTCTTTCCGGTATAAACGGGGATGGTTTGCAAGTCCAGAGTGCTAAAGTTCTCCAAACAATGAATTAAGTGCAAGCCCGAGCGAAATATTTATTTACTTTGCCAAAAGTGAGAACCGGGTTTTGTTAAGGAGATCTGACAGAAGTAACATGGTGTTTGACGCAGGAGAGCTGACAGCGGCATGGAGTGAGCGCTGATTATCCTGAAGACACTGTCAGCTAGGATTGATTTCCACTTTCTCCGTTTATGTAACGGCTCCTGTAATACAGCTGACCCCAAATCACGTTACCTTGTCATTTCTCTGCATGGATCAAGAAGAGATGAGCTGAAAATAGCTAGGCACTGACCTTGAACTTGCCAGAAAAGTGAGAAGTGACAGTGGGGCTTGGGGTTTTTAATATTTTTGTATTATTTTTCATTATTTTTCCTCCTGCACAAAGCTGACGGCGAATGCTCTGTGGCTGCAGCAGCACAAGGGGGCAGAGCGGGACTGGAGATTACAGGTGATGCCGGCACTCGCAGCTGATGCTGCAGAAGCACAAGTCCGCGCGCCAAATAGCTTGGCTTTGCCCTTCTTCAATTGCTTTTTTTCCTATTGTGTCCCCCTTTCTTTAAATTAAAAAAAAAAAGAGTGTTTATAACCAGAGAGTTGCTGACTGCAAAATCTTGACGTGCCTATGACTGACAGCTGGAAATTACGATTATTTTGAAGGTGCCTGCTTAATATTGAGCTATTTTCCTCAGTGAATGAACGGCGAGGAGGTTTTGGCACCTTCTCAGTGAGCATCTCCCCGTTATTTTCCTGCCAAAGGAGTAAGATGTTCATATTATCATTAACAGATCTGTTTGCAGTTAGGGGGAGAAGCTCGGCAGTATCCGCACACTCCTAAAAATCCCTGTGGATAAATCGCTCGTTGGAGGCACGCAGGGAGGGTGATGTTGAGAAATCTAAGTGACATCGTCAAGGTTGTAACTTACCAAGGTGGCCTGGCCCGACCCTAGAGCCTCTCAGCCACCCCAGGGTTGCTCCACCACCCGCCCCTCATCCCCCTAGTAATACCTTGACCCTAAAATGGTGATTCTTGTTGGTGCTGGGGTTTTTGGTGCAGGGCGGAGGTGCTGTCAGCAGCCAGGACCTGCAGCTGCCCTGAAGTGCAGTACCATCTCCCTCCTGCCATGTGCTGGGGAAGGAAAATACACTTTTTTTTCCTTCATTTTCGCCTCAATAAATGCAGGTGAGCAAACAGGGATTTCTCCTGATCCTTTAGGAAAGGCGACAGAGGCCTCTGGCGGCCCCGGAAAGCACAAGGCATGAGGAGAGTACGGCACCTCTCCGCTCCTCCTTCCCAAGTCTTTTCCTCTCTCCTGCTGGGAACCTGTGGTAAAACCTGCGGTAACATCAGATTTTGACCCCCTCGGATAAGCCTATAACATGTGGGAGGAGGAAGGTGCATGGGTGCTGCGTGATGCACTAAGAAAACGGGGGAAAAACACCCCCAAATCCGACGTTTTCATCAAAACAGGGCCCCATTGACGAAGAGGGTGTTGAATGGGGTGAGAGCCACAGCGGTGCTGCCCAATTTTCAGTGCAGCTCAAAGTGCCCCACCAAGCGATTCGGTAACAAATTTACTGTTTGGTATTTCGGACATTTTCTACCAGAAACGCCCTCGGCGTCGCCTCGGTGGCTCCACGTGGCGCTCGGGTCTCCCTCTGCTGGCAGCAGTCTGGCCCCAGGCCCTGGACCCTCACCTATAGCCTCTGCACTTAACTATCTCGCTGGTTTTCATCCCCCAAATGTCTTGTTTGGGCTCCGTTAATGCTTCTTCGAAAGCTTGCATGCTTTATGGTGTGTATTTTAAAAACGGTGCTTTAAAGGTGTTGGTTAAAAGAGTCCCTCTGGTTATGTGTGTCAGAGGCATTGTGGCAAGGAGCATAAGCCAGGGAATCCCATCCCTCTTTCACTGTCTTTATTAAATAATGTATTGCGGCCGAACCATGGCATTTAGCATGCTTTCCAAACGCCCTGAGATCTGGAATATGTAGGTACTGAAACTGAGATGATATCAAAGGTCCCGTAGCTAGTCCTGGGCACCTGACCTGCACAGCTCCCCACAGGGGAAAAGTAAGCTCCATTTCTTGAAATTTCCAATGAGAAGGGACATGTGTCTCCTTGCATTGAGCTACATTATATCACATCATGTGACACAAAATAACCCAATGCAACATGACAGGAGAGGTAAAGAACCAGGCTTTTTTTTTTTGTTTTAATGCTGCAGTGAAATAATTGTACCGCTAACATAAGGAAACAGAGACAAGATTATTCTGTGCATGCCCTAAATATATGCACTGTTGCACAATATAGAGGCATGCTCACCAAATGTTGCTTAATATATTGGGAAGAGATTTTAAAGCAGACATGAGAGTGTCCTTGTTAGGCAGTGTGCTTATTCTTAGAGAAATAGTCGACAGCAAAAATACTGCTACCCTTAATCAGATGAAATTCCCTTTGAGATCAGTGGTTCTTCTGCAGGAGCCATAAGGGCAGGATCAGACCCAGCAATGTTGACATGCTAATATTTTATTTTCTGTTTGACTTCTTGTTTAGTAAGGTTCAGATCCTTAATGAAAGGAAGCCTTGATCATCTATGATTTTGTATTTATGGATGTGCTCGCTACGATTGCACATCTAAACCGAGAATGGAGTTCAGATCTTCCCCTTGAAAGTGCCCGAGGCCCTAAGATGTGAGTTAAAAGAGAGAACTTAATTTTTGCCGTCTGTGAAAAATGCCCAAATTATTATTTTTTTTTTTATGGTTCAGAGACCAATAGCACAGATTTATATTTGTTACATTAAGATGGTACTGAATGAGGCCAAACTTTTGAAATGATTAAACCTGTCTTATGATACTTTTAAGGTCTATCATTGTGGTCCACACCTTGAAAGCTACAATGGAAAGTTGCATTTAGGAATACAGTAAATATCCAATTAAAGCAAAAACATGCCATCCCTTCTATTCTCTGCATCTTCCTCCACTTTTGGAACCAAATTTGAAGGGCTGTGAAATACTGTATCCCATTTTCCCTCACATTCCCCTCCCAGAACACCGTAAGAAAGATTGTTTTCCTGGATATTTCATGCCTGGCCAGAAACAAAAGTACTGCAGCTGTGATGAGAGAATCTGTTCTCATGACATTTCTAGCCCCAAGGCAGGTAGAAAACCCAGACAAGCATCCAAACTTTTCTGCATTTATTTGAACCAAACCTGAGTTTTGGACCAATTGAGCTTCAGATGAGCAGTTCTTAAGAGCTCATTCTTCTTGACTGTGATTCTGAAGTCAGACTTTTACTTTATAACCTCATTACACACACAAAAACCCCAATGTTTAAAAATTAAAGCGCCAGGTGCCAACTCTTTTCAGTAGCTGGCTACTTCAACTTTGAGCTTTCCATTTTTTATCAGCGAATGATAAACTGAAAATTCAGTGTTCCCAGTTTAGATCTTTCTCAAAATTAAAAAATAAATCTACAGTGGCCACCTGTAAGCACTAAAACCTGAAGACATTTGGACACAAGTTAAACACATTGTTTAAAAAACTGCCAATTGGTTGCATCACTTTTTAAGAATAAATTTGTAGTGAAGAACTAAAAAACACAAGTTTGTTTTAACCTTTTCAGGGTGGATATTCTTTTTTGTTTGTTTGTTTGCTTTTGATCAAGGAATTGAAGAGCTGGGAAGAGAACCAACGTGCTTGCAGGGTTGCAGGTGAGCTGTTGAAGGAAAAATAAGGATGGTGCTACTACAGAAATGTGGAAGGCAGGAGGATGTTAGGCAAGGGTTGCAAAAGGGAGGATTTGGGTGCAGGAGGGCCCAGAAAAAGTGGGAAGAGTAAATTTGCTGCAGCTTTGGGGGAATCAGGGCCCTGATAACTGGCCCAGGTGGAGAGGCTGAAGCAGCAGAGTCTGGGCTTGAGGAAGGGCTTCTTTTCTGGTGCTTTTGTATTGTCCTTGTGGGACAAAATAGGAAAAATTTCATCATCTGTTTGTGGTGTAGTCAAAATGTTCACGTAGGTGTTACTGGTTTCCTGTGCAGATCCTCTGTCTTGTGGGCTAAGCAAAGCCTAGAGGCAGAAATTGTTACTACAATACAATCTGTTTTTACTACAATATCTGTAATTGCACTGGATTTGGCTCTGGCTCCTAATCCTCTGGTCTTCTGGGTCGTTTGAGCCTTATGATGATCTAAATGAGAGAGGCAGACTGGTATACTGGGAATGTAGTACACATGTGCACACTATTTCATTAAGACCTGCCACCATTGCCCAAGGATCTCTTTTGTTTTTATTTTTCTTCATGTAAATTCTTTCTCAATTTGATGGTGGATGAGCCTGATTACTTGAAAATTTACCTTTAAAATATTTTCCATTTATCACACAGTTTCCTTACCTAGAAAATCCCAGTGCAGTCACTGCTCATGTTTGATAAGATTTGTACCTGGTAGATTCTAAATTACATTAATGCATAAAGCCAGCAATGCCAGGCTCCCTATTGTTACAGTTATTAAAGCTGTAACTGAAATGATATCTTTCATATTGATCTTCAGCTAGCAGCTCTTATCCAGAAGCTTTGTTTCACATTAAAGCCACTAATGATTGTCTCCACTAAATGAGTGGCTTAATAGTTAGAAAAAGTTAAATGGAAAAAAGAGGGAAAAAAACCCCAACTTCGATAGTCACCTTTGATAGCTCTTCATTCCAACATCTCTCATAGCCACAAAGTGCAAGCCAAGCATTAATAGACCTTTTAATAAGATGGCTTAAAAGAAGTCAATGGGATTTCTCACAAAGCCTAATTTCCAGCAAGATATTTTATTTAAATGTTTGTATTCCTTTTGAGCAGCTCATGTAGCTGCCAGATTTTTTTTTTTCCTGGAATTTCTCAGCATATCTTCTTACAACTTTCACTTTTTATTTTAAAGGCTTATTTTTGGTTTATTACCGTATTGAGAATTTTACCAAAAGAGGCAAATACTCCTTTACTCTTCCCTGGCTGACATAATTATCTATATTCTTAGAGATGATAACAAAGTATTGGGGTGGTCTAGTTAGAAATATACTAATTAAGTATGTTTTCAGGGCTGTCACAGACCCTGTTTTTTCTTCCTGGACTGTTAGAAATTATTCTCTTTGCCTGTTGTCAGGGGAAAGTGGTATATCCTATCAGTACAGCTCTCCATCTGCAATTGTGATAAATATATCTGCAAGACCCGAGGCTTTGACAAAGGTTGAGGTTTGTAGGAGAAGGGAATATTATTGCACTTGCTTTTTTCTGTAGTGCTGGGATTTCTGGGTAGGTTTTCTGTTAGTTTTTAGTTTGCTTGTTTGTTTTGGCTTAGGGTGAAGAGCAGCTGCTGGATTTCTTTTAGGATTTAACTAGATTTTTCTTTTTTTCTTTTTTGGCAACGACAGCTAGAATGCGAGATAGGTATTTTTCATGAGTTCATGCAGCACAAGCAGAGAAATACATCTGAAATTTTTATGTTCTCTGAGGTCATCTACTGTAATTGGTATGTGACATCCATTTAAAGACAGATATCAAAGGGAAGGAGGCTTTTCCAATCATTAGTGGCAAAACAACAAATTGCCTGTACAATAGAAGAGAAAGCACAATTCGTTTATTCTTTTATGTAAGCAGGTGTATAGTATGCTGGCAAGTCAGAATATGAGATATCAAATTAATTTGTGCTAGAGACTATAGTTTGGCAGGAAAGACACCCTGTGTATTTACTGTGCAGTAGCTTTTTCCTGATAAGCTCTAGTCAATCTACAGTAATGCTTAAATCCATTGCTTTCTGTGTAAGGGGTTCGTGTAAGAGATGATGGAGGTGAAAAGAGAGAAGGAAGAGGAAGGAAACAAATTCATATTAAGGGGGTGAAACATGAAGAAACACAGGAAAACACTGGGTTATGCTGAGGTCTTTAGCCACAAAACATCCTTTTCCCTTACATGCACACTGAATATTTAGCCCTTATATCAACTGTATTTTTCACAGGCACCAATGGAATAGCCTGGATTAAGCTAATGCAGGGACATGTTTTGGCCACTTATTATTTATTACAATTTTAGTTCCAGGTTTCAAAAACAATTAGGGAAACTGCTTAATAGGAAAATGACTCTAATTACTTGTTAATTGAGGTTATCTGCTCCACATTATTCAAAACGTAAATTGTGTTGACACTTGTACCCAGAAATGATTACTTAATAAACAGAGTGAAGATGCAGTCTGAATACAAGCACCCCCCCAAACGCAGCATTTTATTTATCCACTCCGATTTGGCCATCTAAAGGACATGAAAAGCTTTGTTTTAAGCTTATGGTTAAAACATGGTAGTTCCCAAGTATGAATGCTCACATTTCAAACAGTAAAAAGATAAGAAAATCAATTAATGAAATGTAGAAGTTTTTTAAGCTTATATTCCTGGTGTTGAGGTAATGCCTGCTGGGGAGGATGAAGGGGTTTGATGTTACCTCCTGTATGAAGGGAAGATGATTTAGCTGACCGAGCTAACTCATTTACTGATCAAGCATCTGGAGCCAAAAAATCCTGATATATTAATAATTGTCATATTAGTATTTACTCTTCTGCTTAGTCAGAAGCTGATTTTTGGGGCGCTACAAGAAGAGGAGGACTGCTAGAGGGGGTTCTGAATAAAACTGTATATTTTTCTAGATAAAGTACCTCTGTAGTGTGAGTAACAGTAAGAAAGATCCACTTTTCCCTGTGTGTTGGTATGCTCTGAGACCTCTGCTTTCATCACATGTACATACATTGCTCTTTTTTTTTAATAAAAAGATTGATGTCTTGAATTAGATATTAGCAATGCGGTTAATCTGAAGTCGAGGGCCATGATCCTGTGTAATCCATGAATGTAGTAACACCCCTTAGAAAAATGGTTTGGGTTTTTGTTTTTCTAAATATAGGTTGTAATTATTGCAAATTTCTTGAAAAATAAAAATGAAAAATGAAAATTTTTGTAACAGAAAACATTTAAAGACAAGAGAAAAAAAAGGAAAAAAAAAAGTAACATTTTGAGCTAACTGGATGGCAAAGAAACCTGTTGTCGAGAGATACATGTATTTAACTCTGAAATTGTTTCCCGATTGAAATAAAAGGAGGGTCCCAGTTTGAGCAGAGAAGCATGATTTCAGCCTGGAACTTCATCACTCCGCATGCTAGATGTGGCACTAGAAATTGCTGAGGCTTTTTGGGTACGTGAGCCTCTGCTTTTGTTGTTGTACTTAAATAGAGGGGGCACAAGAGATCATTTGTGGAGTGAAGGAAGAATTAATTTGGCAGATAAAAGAACTGTTTGCACACTTCTCAGGATTATTTATTCCTTAATATGCAAGCTTTATTTATTTATTTATTTTGAATTTTATTCCTGAGCTGAATACTTTTTAAGATGTTTTTTACACTTCAGATTTTACTAAAGAATGGAAGGTTGCAAAGCCCATAAGGATGGAAGTCTTAGAGTTGTGTTTGTGCCCATTAATTTTCCCTTCTATGATATTTTCCCATTTTCACTCTGTTTGACATTGAGTCTTAGCTTTGTTCCTGACTTGTAGCCTATGGCGGTGGAATGGGGAGATGAGACATCACGGAGATGTAGAGCACACATAAAAAGAGAAGATGTGTAAAAACTGAAATGACATGGCAGCTGAAGCAGCTTGTTGCTCAGCTTGGTTGCATGTTTGAGTGGAGAAAGCGAGGTAAATTGTGATATGTAAGAGAATAACACTCGACAGGGTGTATGGTTGTAAGGTATATGGATGCTCAATCATGTTGTGAGGCAGAAGGCTAAAGGACAAGCGCCTTCAGTGTCCTCACAGTCTGCAGATATCTGTATGACCTACAAAACAGAGGGTGTTAGGCTCGGAAAAATATCACTTACAAAGCATATGCAAGCAATTTGAAGACTAGAAAAGTCTATATATGAGAGAGCTCTTCGACTACCTATTAATCTTTTAGTAGTTATTAAAAGAAATAAGTCCCCCCTAGAACACCTCCTCATAATGTCATGCACTCCTGTCTGTATCTCTGTGATAAATGCATGAATTCGCACAGTGCTGGATATACAAACAACCATTTACACTCCCCACTGGCCATAACAAACCTCCTAGAATTACATGTATCTTTATGCTATTTTCTCTGAATATTTACGTCAGTTTCTATGTATGTGTATGACCAGGTTTGTGTAATAAGTCTGACAATCTACATAGTTGGACTAGAATTTTTTTACATCAGGCTCCTTTTGCAGTATTTTGAATATTTCAGCTGTGAAGGGAATGCTCTTTTGTATACTACCATTTAAACAGTGCTCTGAATAAATATCCTAAAATGTTTTAATTTTGATACTTCTAGATCCACATAGAAAATAATTTGCAAATTAGTTTCTATGGCAATGCATAATACATTACTGAAGAATTATAATCTACGGAAATTTTTCTTCTGCTGTACTCCATATTAGCATGTGCATGCTTAAAAATAAATAAGGTATAAGCAGATATATTAAAAAACAGGCCTGACAGTGCCAAATTGCTTCTGTCTTTCTGCAGTTATATACACCTGTGTAAATGAGATACAAATTACTTCATTTTTGATTTAGCAACTTTCCTTGCAGATAAAGAAATGATTGTAGAAAATGCAGTGTCCTGCAAAATCCTTTTTATCATTTTAGCATGTGGAAATTGTAGATTCTAGTTAGTTCTGTTTTATAAGACATCATGGGAATGTATTCATCATTTTATGTATCTATAATCACCCAATCTAGGTATTACAAACTAAGATATATTATTTATTTTTTGTAATGACACTTATTGTAGAAAGAGATTGGGGAAAAGATGTGAATTGTGCCTTCCAGTGATTAGTATCTTAGAAAAAATCAGCAAAATTGAAGCAAATTTAGGTAACTGTAATGGTAGGGCCTTAGAGTTCTCCGTGATGATCCTTGCAGCTTGATTTCAATTTTAAATAAAATTTGGATAGCCATGGAACTTGTGAAAAGCTTAGAAAGGGATCTTTGTGCCTGTATTTTTAAAGGGAAAATGGAATGAGTCAGGTAGTTATATAGACCGTACTGGGTCAGCTAGCAGCAAGGTTGTTTTAATTAAAAAGACAGAAATGTGGGTACATATAAATTTCCTTTTATATGTAAATAACATGATTTAATGAAAAAGAAAATTAAAAAAAAAAAAAAAACATTATTTGTTGATGAAAGTTTCGTTGAAGCTTACTTATTCATGATGTATACCCAAACTTGGCAAGTCACTCGACATAATAGTTTGTGACATTATGATTAAATATTAGCTGTGTGCTGTATCAGTAAAGCACACGTTAAATGGATTAAGAACTGATTAATTTACACATCTCAGAGTGTAGTCTCTGGAGAATCATCATCAACTGGGTGGATTTTTAGAGCTGTTCTCCAGAGACTAGTAGTGAGCTTGACACTAATCAGTCTTTTTACTGATGATATAGAAGTAAACAGACAGTTCTCATATAACTATGAGGCCACACTTGTGGTCTCCACTTTTTAATACCTTAGGAGATAATACTCCATTTTCTAAAATAATGGAGATTAGCAAGAGCGAGAATATTGTTGAAGGTTGGAAATAATAATTTACCAATGTATGTCCTCCAGACTTCACGGTATTTAAGAAATGAAATTTCTGAAAGATTTTGAAAGGAAATTTGGTTGGACACTTACCTACATATGGGCACCCTACTTACATACGGGGACAATATTGGGCATCAAAGGTTTTTTTAATGTAGCCAGAAAAGGCTAATAAGATGAAGACTCTAAAACTTGGAACAGAAAAAATTAAATGAGAACTGAAGCACATTTTATAAAGACTAGAGATATGTTTTCAAGAGAGTTAGCGAATTTACCATTTCTTTGGACCCTAAGTAAGAGAATGCATCTTCTTCAAGCAGAAATTTCCTAACTCCAGGGCAATTTTGATGAAATTTTAAGGCCTATTGTCAACAGGAGATCAGGGTGGTTGATTACTTCTGGCTTTAAACTCTTTCATACTCCAAAATATTGAGAAGAAGTTTTAGCCAGCACTCATAATTTTCCTGATGGGCTAGAGAGAGATTGATTTCAAGGATAATTGGGATCGAGAGCCCAGCGTTGAGCATGTTTGGTGGGATGCAGCCAGATACACCTAAGATATTAGCACAGAATAGACTTTTTGGAGACGCAGCCTCACCGTGGCTTTCCCAGCTACCATCATCTGTAATCAGCTAAATGTCTTTCAAAAACGGCCACAAGTGACATTCAGTGAGTTTGGAAAGACTGAAGAAGATGAAATGATAGGTAGAGTTACGAAATTATTAAGAAGGATCTCGCTGAGACTTGCTTGTCGTGTCCGCATTACGGGCTGCTTGGCCTGGCCCGGTTCAGTAACAGAAAATGAAAGAGGAACAAAGTTGGCACACGCTAGGTGTAAAGAAGCAAGATCTCAAGGAAAAGGTCCTTTTCCCTTCACTATAGAAATATTTATTTATGACTTTTTTGTGCTTATCCATTTTCTAGAGGGTTTTGCTCTTCCTTTTCAAGTTGGGTGGGTGACTTTTCCGACAGCACATTCAACCCATCACGTTTGTAAACTGCGAGCATTTCTGACCATGGATGATGCTTGTTTTGTGGAGGGTTTTCTATTATATGTAAGGTAGGTGACTTCCCTACCAGAACAAAATGAGGAAAATCAAATCAGTGGCAATTTCCAGTCTGTCTAGACACTTCAGAGTTTTCAAACAGGATAATTCCATTTCTTCTTTTCTTCTTTTCTTTATCTACTGTATGTTATGTGTTTTGCTGTCAATGTCATGACAAAAGAATAAAGCCAGGAGATTCAGTGGGCTCAGATCTGAAATACGCACTTTCTTATATGCTGTCTTAAATATAAGAACTAATTTCTGGATTAGTACAACAAGCAGAAGACAAGTGTAGCACTTGAAGTGTTTCTTTGTCTATGATAGGACAAATAATAAAATAGTGCTCAGGCGATATGAACAATAGTAATCCCTTGCAATCCTAGTTCTCTGTCTGCCAAAACACAAGTGGGTGACACTTTTTTTTTTTTGGTCAGTGCAGCAAAGAGCCAAATCAAGAGCCCTAAAAGAGCAATCAGGTTTGAGGAAATAAGTTTGGTATTAAAAAAGTTTCATCTTTGTATTATGGGACATCTGTCAGTAGATTTTAGTAAAGATGCCAGAATATCCATTTTTGGGGGTGTGTGAGAGAAAGATTTAGTTAAAAGACTATTTTAAATAGATCAGTCATTTTTCTACCTGTCATTTTTGCATTAGTGGTTATAATGGCACTTGGGAAAATCTGTTGGGAGAGTTTCTTCTCCTGTGTGTGTTCTCTGAGCCCCTGAACAAGGCTAATCCGTGACTCTGACTTTCTGAGCTCTTACAGGACCAAGATGAAGCAACTGCAAAACAACAACAACAAAATCGCTGATACAGAAGCTTCCTCAGGTTATTAGTGCAAAGGGAAGGGGAGCAGGTGGCAAGCTAGATGGCCATCTAGATATTATCAAGTTGACAGGTATCCAAGTGATTCTGTATTATATTATACAGTCTCTAATTATCGTCTCTAAGTAGTTTTTAATAAGATCTATATTTAGCTGTGGGGTTTTCAGTCGTGACCTGTGTTAGAAGATATTCTTTCTAATCACATTAAGAAGATATTTTGTCAGTGAAAATATCTATACTTGCTAAACAAGGTATTTTCCATTGCAAGCCCATTGTTTTACTTCTGTGTTACACAGAGTCATCAACCTAATGGTCAGAAATGGAAAGACCAACCAAGGTATTCTCTATTTTTTTTTTTTTTTACATTTATTTATTATTCCTATACTAGCTAGTCTTGGAACTGAGCACAAAGCAGTTATTATTCAGTTTCTTTTTTGATGCTGGACATTCATAGAGACTTGTTTGGCTGATGTTCCAGCTGAATCTAATGTCAGTGGGGAGCCAGGACGGTTTGGGCAGCGCTGCTGTGCCGCTTGGCCTCAGCCGTCGGACAGCGAGTCCAGACCGAAGCGGGTCAGGCAACCGCACGCGACGACTCCGCTGAGCACGCCCAAGGACAAGGCTGCTGCCCAGAAACCAGCTCTCAAAGCCAGTCACCCCAGAGTAAACACTAAGTTACACCCAGCTTAAGTGTGCCTGCAAGCACACGGGGCCGCTGCTCGCTAGAGCAGAGCCCTGAGCCAGGCTGCACATCCAGCCCTACTGTCGCTTTTGTAGCTCTCTCCAGCCTGCTAACAAGCATTTGTGACCATCTGAATGGCATTTGGGTGCCCCCTGAAAGGGATGGAAGGGATTAAAAAAAAAAAAAAAAAACACTTACTGTAATAATTTTGCAAATATATTTTGTTTGGTATTTTTAACTCATTAATTTTCTGTGAGCATTTCTAATTGTGCTAGCTTTTTCTCCAGAAAGCTGGCAGAAAATAGGGGAGTCCTAGACTGCTCTTTTGGAAGTATTCTCTGTTGATAGCTCTCAGATTTTTCTTTTCCTTCCTTTGAAAAGGTTCAGGCAACTAGTCAAAGACAAGAAACTAAATAAACCTTTTCTTCTGAATCTCATACACTGTATGATCGATACCTGAGAGAGCTATGCATAGTCTGTAAAAAATACATTTATGAACAAATAAAATGTTCAAATAATTTCAATTAAAATTTTAATAAATGTAGTCTTCAGGATAATTAATAAGTAGAAAACAATAAATTGTCAAATATTTCCATATTTAACGTTATAATTATGTACTGATCAACTGCTAATCAAACTTTCTTTGTGAATAAAGTAATATTTTAATTTTAGTATTGCTACTTTGTTCTAAAGATACCTGCATTGGGGTTGTCTTTTTTCACTTAAAATGCAGATACAGAAACTTTTCTTCTCTGCTATTTTTTATAAAAAGAGGATATATACTTATTACTATAATTAGGTAATTATAATAATAATTATCTAATTAGGTGCGGCTGAGATAATATTTGTCAGGACAGTGGCACAACTTCAGGTAGTTCTTTGTTTAAACAACTTTTGTTTACCCTCCACCTTTATTTACTGGTGAGACTGATTTCCCTGGAATATTTTATGCAGTGATTTATATGTGGAATGTGGTGCCCTGGTGGTGTAAAACTTCAGAAGAATTTGGTTTGCTTCACTCTTCTTTCAGTATGACCTTCCTTAGTCCCTTTATATCCCCTGTCCAAGCTCGATTTAACCAAACCAGTTTGGGTTTCGAAGGCATCTAGCACTGGGAAAGAGCGTCAGCTACTCTGTGCTCTCCTTTGTGAGTCAGTTCGATTGAAGTGAGCTCAGGTAGCCTTCTACTGCACTTTGCAATGTGGAATCTTAAGTAGGAATCTTTGTGATTTATTTGTATATTTGCCTTTTTTTCTTCTTTTTTAGTGTTTATCCCCTTTGTGTTCCTGGCACACACATGTCCACAGGTGTTATTAAGTGTAGGGTAGCATGTGGTGTCCCTGCTCCAGTGCTACCGCAGAGGAAGGACTTCCTACAGGAAACAAATGATCACTTTCAGGATTTTGCAGGCTGCCCATCTAAGCCCATCATTGTCTGGCATCCCCACACTAAGGGCAAGGATCCAGCGAACTTGTGAGTGGGCACCATGCCATCTGAACAGATGGGCATAGAAGTAGGCAGCCAGTAGACCATGTATGTGCATCAACTGTGGGTGTTGAGGGCAAGATTCCCAGTGGAGAATGTCCAAACAGCTGTCTGGCCTGAGCCAACATGCCTACGACCAAGCAAAAGTGCCATCCCTAAATCCTGCTGAGTTGGATTAACCTTCAAAAATAAAAATTGCTTCTGCAGTAGCATAAGGTGAGTTTTTTGGTTTCTTTAAATACGAGAGAAAGAATTAGGCAGGCAAGATAGAGATACGTTAACGTAGTGTCCGCTAGAGAGGATTGTGCAGTCGCTCAGCAGTCTCAACAACATTTTATTCAAAGGTATTTATATAGTATATAGTAACTGGTGACTTACAGGAGTGTGACATCAATGTTAATTAGGCTGCTTCTGTTATGATGGTCCTTTCAGAAAAGACTGAGCTTTTGACTGCGTTCTGATTGTAGTGTGTGTGCTGGGTGTAATTTTGAAAAGGCATTTTTTTTTCTGTTGCTTTTGCACATTTATTAAGTTTTAATGATTTTGCCTGCCCCTCTGCCCTGGGGATACTCTTTTGGGGTACAGTTTCAGGTCAGAGTTGTTGACGCAGTAGCTGTCACAACCAAGTTTCCTCATAACGTTTTCTTTATTTTTCTAAGATGCAAAGGGGAAACAAAGAGCCTCTATCATTGCTTTCTGTCTTCATTAACTTTGATTTCTACCTTTTATAGACATAACATTAAGGAATACATTTTTGCACACTTACATGACAGCAGCAAAGAATATTGAAATACTGATGTCTGTTGTATTTTTGCTCTTTATTTAAAAACTCCTTATTTCCCCTGTCATCTGCAATGCCAAATGCCTGCAGTAAAGATTAATATATAGTAATACTGTGGTTAACTAGAAGCACCAACTACATTAAAATAGAAAAATCTGAATAAGAAACTTATCAATGTATTTTCCTTAATAATATATATATGTTTATTGCTAGTTGAGTACTGTCACAGTGTGCATATTGCTGTATTTGTTAGGTATTACAGGCTATAGCAGAAAATTCAAGTACAAATGCATAACCCTCACTCCCCTTCAATCCCCCCAGTTGAAATGTATTTTTTTCTGGAATCAATGGATATTGTATTTGATACAATTAAAGCATATTGAAGCTTTGATACCAGGTTCCAGTTTGAATTCCAGCTGGAATGGAAAAGCTGAGGATTAGAGGCAAACCAGCTGTTGGGGCCTTTGTGATCCCTCAGCCCCCAGGTGCTGGAATCTTAGGGATCCATACTCAAAATTTAGAGCAGCCGTAGGATTTCTCTAACATACATGGGTGGTAAGAACCTTTGTAGCTGTTTCTCCTGTTCTAGATACGGTTTTGGCAGATCTCCTGCTGCTAAAAAGGCTAAAAATGAAGCCAATGATATCAGCTGGGACTCCCTCAAAGCAAGGATCAGTTGGACAAGTATCAAAGTCCATTTGAGTAGCTAGAGAGGAACAAAAGACCTCCCACTCTAGGGAAAATCTGCTCCTCAGCACGCCATTAATGTAGGAAAATACCTCCTGCCTGATACCGGTGTCTGTAAGAGTTCTTAGCCTTATCCCTGGAGTTAAAATATCCGTGACCATGAATCTCTCCAAACATTTTGTGAAAGAGGACAACACAGCTTCAAACAGACCATGCTTTGTAATCAAACTCCTAATCACTTCTTCTCTGATCCCAGTCTGTCTTAATTACTGACTGAAATTTAACCCAGAATCTGAATAATTACTTTGCTCCTATACCTCCTGCATGAAACAGCTGAATAAATCTAGTTATTTTCTCATTAAAACAATTGTGACACTTGTCAGCAGTAAGTTCTGAAGCTGGAGAGGACGCCCATGTGATTGAATGGCCTTCCTTAAAATACCTGCCTTCATAGACTCGAACATGAATGGGGACCCTCATACCGTGGGAAAGATCTCAGGGATTCTGATTTATAAGTGAGCAAGATGTCAAGGGAAGCAAAACCGTCATCATTATTTTCACAGACTTTGGAGATCTGAACCAAATATAGAAGCCAATGTCTTCATATAGAGACATGTAGAAGCAATACAACATGGGCCTGTGGGTTTTCTTTCTATTTTTTTTTCTTGACTTCAGACTGCAGGCTCTGCTGAGAGTGTGCAATATGTAACGTACTCAAGCCTGTAAGGAGTGTGAAGTGGTTTTCTTATTAAATGATCCATGGAGAGATTATCTGGTCTGCAGCCAGCGCACAAAAGGTCCGTCCGTCCGTCCATCCATCCATCCATCCATCCCCTTCCTGCTTCCGAGCGCAGAGTGCCATCACCTGCGCAGCGCGGGCTTTTCAGGGACCTGGGATGGGGAGGGCCACATGAAATTGTGCTTCGTGCTGCCTCTTCTCTCTCTGGAAGTCTCAAAGAGAAACAGAGTTAATGTCATGTTATGCTGCCTTGTAATCTCCATTACTCCTCTTCCTCCAAAGAAATCCCTTTGCACAAGCTAGGAGGGAGGCACCCCATGGTGTGGATCCAATGTAACCCTCTTGAGGACGGTGTTAGCAGAGCCAGGCAGGCACAGAGGGGCCGTTCAGAGGAGGATGCTTGTGGCTGCCGGCGAGAAACCTGCTCCTGCTCGGGGAACCTTCTCTGGGGCTCTGGGGTCTTCCTGCTTCGCTCTTTCACTGATCCAACCCACTGCAGGGACTGGGCTGGCCATCTGGTGACACCTTCATTTTTGAAGATCAACAGAATCCTGCTCATCTGCTGAAATGGCCAAGGAGCAATCCAAGGAGGAAGCCAAAGGAATTTGCCAGTTTTTCGCAGCAGGAAAGATACCATATCACATCAGAGTTGTTTCCAAATAATATCTATAGATAATGAGGGACTTGGATCTCTAAAACAGAGCAAATCACTTAAAGTACAGCAGTGAATGAAATGTTACAGGATTTTCTCTTCTCTTGATGTAGACTAGGTGTCATTCAAGAGATGGTGCTATAAGAAATGCTGCGATATGTTTTGTTAAGCTGCTCTAAGCAGTTACAGACTGTCACCGCTGTATCGGAGTGACTGCGAATGAAACGAACACAGGCATCATTACATCAGGTATCACCCCTCCATTGTCGAGAGAAGGCTTTTCACAGAAGTTTATGTGACTAGTTTGTACTTTTATTGCAAACCTTCAAGCTGCCACCAGAAAGTTCGATCCTATAAAGAATTGAGTGTTCTGGCTCTGATCCAGAAAACCACTTAAGGACATTCCAAAGTGCTTTGCTGGATGAGGTCCAGGGCTGAGCAGTGCTCAGGAGCAAGCTCTCCACAGTAGGGGCCTTCTCTGTTTTTTGGGTATTTATGAAGGAATCCCCATGATACTTTATTACAGTCTGTGTACAATGAAATGAAACAATAGGTGAAACTCCTAAAAAGAACATACAAAACATGAAGAACAGAGTGAAAACATGAAGAACAGAGTGAAAACAACTTTGTAGAAATCTAATGAAAGCTCCTATGAGAACCTCCTCTTTCGTGGAGCAGGACAGTGGTTTACTGGGGAACCAGCAGGTAGAATTTGTCTTGGTAGTAATTCAAGTTCCCTGTGAAAAGTTCAGTTTCACAAGATGCTGTTGGTTGGATCAAATGGTGCTTTTCTCAGGCTATTGGTGGCTTTGGAGGGTAAATAATCTACAGTGAATTAAATGTTTAAAATTCAATGGTGAATTAGAGAATTAGAAACAATCTGTGGTGAGAAGATTATTTAATATTTTTCCTTTTGGGTGTCACCTAGAAAGGTCTTAAAAATTATCATAGTTTTTGAGGGACAAAAGTGAATTCAGGAGAACATTTTAGGCAGGACACTGCAGATTGCACTTGAACAGGCTCTCTGGTCTTTTTGAGAAGCGGCAGTTGGTTTTGTTGAAATCCAAGAAGAAATACGCTTCTTTTGATGAAGTAGGTCAGAAGCATGTTTTTATGGGCAATAAAATCTGAATCAGTCCTTCAAGTCTCTTTTTAAATCAACGTCTTCCTATGTGAAGAGACTAACAGTGAGTTTGTAGCGATGTGATGAATCTCCCCCTCAAAACAGGGATGATTTAAAGAATAAATGGGAGCATGAAACAAATGAAGTTAGAAATTAGGTTATTGTGTTTTACTCTGTGAATGCTAGAATAGCAGTCGTGAGGTGGTTGCTCCCTCACTTTGGGGTGCCGGGCACACGTAATGGGGGCTTTGCCTTGTAGAACATGGGGTGACAGTTTGTGCTTGGATGCAAGAAAAACTCTGGTAGGAGATAGATACCCCTCAGCTAAGGGAAGGGGGGAGCAGCTGAGGCTGAGTTTAACAGGACCAGACTTGCCCCCAGCCTCGCAGGCGCTCACAGAGCGGATTTTTAGTGCTGCAGGTGACATTGTTGCTGACTGAAGAATGTTCATCAAATCAGAAAACTGCTGATGAGAAGACTTTCCTAAAAAGGAATCTCACAAACTTCTCTCATAAATCTCTGCCTTTCATGCCACGCTGCGAGGTGAGGTAGAGGACTTGTGACAGATACTATTTAGGTTTTGCTTTAGTTTATTAGGCTAATTGAATGGGGAGCTTGAATCTGGAAACATCTCTTTATGGTCTATCTATTAAATCTGCATGAAAGAATGGAAATACTCAAGCATGAATTTTCCTTTAAATGTTTGGTAACACGAAAATATACCCTTAGTATAAGGGTATATAAATAGTTAGCTTTCTTTTAAATATGCAGTTTTGCTGCACTAAGGGGATAATGAGGATTTATTTATAAATATGAGTATATTGACCTACAATCATCCAAGTTCTCTTGTTAAGCATCTATTACTGCTGAACTGAGTATTTCGCAAAGGAAGTGTCATGACTAACTCGTTCAGTGGTTTGGATAGTTGCAAAATATAGTTGTTAGAAAATTTGTATAAGGCCTAACAAAATATAGTCTGCATTGTTGTTGCAAAGCTTTCTTCAGACTATTTTGATTCCATTTTTGAAAGTTTAATTTCTAAACTAAAAGATTGCCAGAAGGGAGTATGAATTTTGTTGAAGTTTCCATTAATACCTCTTGTAAACCAAACATGGCTTAGAATGTTTTTCCAGGAAAGCTTGATTTTTGACTGTGGATTTTGGTTATAATTCTGTAACCAGATTCACATTTGTGAGCTTCAGGACTTTCTTGTGTGAGTGGTGACATCTGATGCCATTTCTTTTACCTTGCCCTGTAAGAGAAGCAGTTAGCATTCTAGCAAAATTGCAAAAGAATCATGTTGAATAGCCAGGTAAGAGGCCTGTTCTTGTTGTGCCCATGCAGTTTTCATTTAAATTCTTCTTTGCATAGAGGGAAGAGATTTTAAAGCATCTTTGACTGGAATTTAATTCTCTCTTCATGTTTCCTGGAAATCTTACGATAGTCTCTTTTATTATATGACTACTAGTAATTTACTAGTATTACTAAAACAGTATCTTTTTACTGTCTCCTCCCTGCATTTGATAGTGGATGGATTTAGTGCCTCTGGGATACTCTTTTTAGAGTATATAAAATTGAGAGCGTTTCTTTTTGTGACGCTCTGATCGCTGAACCTAAGACCAGACTGAAAGCTCCGATCGGGGCTCTGCGCTTCACAAAGTTGCTTGTGGGGCCCCCAACAGACACACATGATTCCAGAAGATGCTGGCTGAATGTTAAAATAGATATTGTGTGTCTTGTTATTTAACTTGGATGAGTGAAAGATACATTTTAAAAAGCATCCATGGGTGTAATGCTTTGCTGGGTGTTAAAGAATAATTAGAATGGGAGATCTGGGTAAGAAGACTTTCTATGAACTAGACCTGAATAGTTTAGTTTTATGCCTTATGTGCTATAGGACTTTCAGAGTTGTTGAGTAGCAAAGATAAAGTAAAAAAGATAAATTGAATTAATTTATTTTGAATTTATATACATGCCTCTGCTTGCATTAATATTAAGTTCCATCCAAAATCTAAACAGAGAGATTGTAATCTCAGAAGTTCTCTCAATAGCATCAGCAAATCATTCTTGTTTACCCTACATGCTAATAAAACAGGAACATGACACTCCTGAAAACAAGATTGCAAAATACAGAAAATGTGGTCTGACATTTTTTTTCTCCCCAAAGGAGGGACTGCCACTAACTAAAGTATTTCTTATGAAAGCTCGATTGCTTAAGATGCAGAATATTAAGAGAGAAAAACACTTTAGGACACAGCCATGTCACCAGCTGTTACTCACCCTTAATGAAATTGTTAAGTGATATTCTTCATAAATAGGTCAGAGAAACTTTTGAATTGTGAAGAATGTTTTATCTCATTCTTTGAAATGTTTGTATTAAATTTAGAACGGGTAATTCATTAAGCTCATTAGCTCTGACTAGGAGAGTAGAGCAAAATATCTAGGATATAGATTTCAAGGCTTACAAATGTTACTGCTTACAAATAAACATGAAAGCAATGTGTGGAGGAAGAAAATATGGGATCATAATATGTTTAACTGTTTTTTGAGTGTAGCCCTCTGGATTAATTAAGAACATTTTATATATTCAGACACTTAAATATAAACAGAATACATTATGACTTTGTTAGCTCTGTTTTAATAGGAAAAAGGGAATGCATTATGATGAATACAGTGAAAACTAGATGAAATCATATTTTTATTTTTTATTATTTTGTTTGTTTGTTTGCTTCAGTTAAGAGACTATCACTGCATATTAAAGGACCTCAACTCCTAACTATATAATTTCTGATTTCAGATGATGTAAAAATTCTACAAAAAAAAAAAAGTATACATATTTTGGGATGACCTGTTTTTAGTTGCAGGCTTGTAAGGCTGCTGCACTTTTTTAACCCAGATAGTTTGGTACATTCTAACAATTTGCTGGAGTTCAGTTGCACATAGTTATCCAGGCTTCCTCCTGGAATAGGGAGAGTTGGGGAAATCAAGGACCAGGTCCTTGGGAACCACGGTGGAATGAGAGTCTTTCAGTCATGGGGAGCTTGAAATATCTTTAAAGCCTTTTAAATATACCAGGTACATTCAGTTCCGTTCCCACTTGTGTTGCAGCTACTTGTTCTGTCAGTGATTTGGGGTTCTAACATCTCATCATTCCCCTCATCCCTGTTCTGTAAAATCGGCACGGCAGCACCTACCTGACCAAAGACTTTGAGGTTCTCACTGCAGACAAAGTAATTTCAAATGATTGTTATAAGTTGTTTAATTTGTAGTTTAATTTGCCAAGTTGACATCATAAAGAAACATGTAGATGCTAGTGGTCTGCGGAGCCTAATACCTCAAATACATAGGGTTCAGAGAGAGCCAGCTCTCATAGAAATTTGGTGCTAAAACAAGATGGGTTTTAAAACCTACCTGCCTCATGTGCCTGCTGTACATGTCCAGTAAACCCTCGTTATCTGCAATGCACTTGAATCCTCTCTAAATTTAAACCCTTGTATTTTTTAGGTAAATCGTCACAGAAGAAATCATTCCCAACATAACTTAACATTTGCAGACATCATTAGTACACAGGACCACACGGTAAGCAATTGCTCTATAGAACTGATAAATCATTCTTGGCATTTTAAATGTTTTTAATGTATATGTTACACATGCTTTCTTAAAAATAAATATGCGAGGCTTTGGATGCCTCAAGACATTAAGGGATTTGAGGGATTTTATTAACACAAAGAGTAATTTTGGAACATACAAAGCAATTTATATAGCTTGACTTTGCTGTGATACAGGATGACATTTCATCAGTATTAATACTTGATGTAAAGAAATGTAAACCATGTCTTTGTCCTGTCTTTGTACATGGTAATGTGGTTTTAATATTTATTTTTGTAAGTAAAAATGATCATTGAATTTATTACAATTTTCTTGCTTCCCTGAGAATTTAGTGGAGAGAAGAGGGTATTTTCTCTGTTAGTATAAAAGGAATGTGCCAATACAGATTCATCAAAGTAAGTGGTACTTTTACCTACAAAAAAAATCAGGATTAGATAGGTTTTGAAGCTTTGAAAACCTTTGCTAAAGAAAATTATACCAATAAAGGTAGGTAATTATAAGTTAATTATTGGAAATATAGTAATAATTACTTTCCTTACACTATTTCAATAGTTAGCTCATGTAAGTCTTTTGTTTACTAAAACCAGATTCAAATGCAAATATATGTTTTCATTTAATACTTTCATAAATTACAAATTATAAAATGCAATAGCTCCATTCTTGTTTTTCTATGGTAATCCTTTCAGGGTATTTTGGGTCATTTTCTTAACCTTCCTTCTGTTGAAAAGGTTCAGTAAGGGCAGCAGCTCAGCAAGAAATGATGATATTTACTGAGACAGAAAGAAGAGAACATATTGTTAGGATATATTTGGTATTCTTTTTAATATCATCCATTTGCAGAAGGACTGAAAGTAGATTCTGACCTGTTTTGGAAGTATTTTCTTGAAAACACATTCAATAGAAAGGCAAATACCAACAGATGTGAAATAAGGGCATTTTTAGCTCTCCATACAGAGAATAAGTAAATATTGTATGAGCCTTGAAATGCTTTTCTTTTGTCTTTGTGATAAAGTTTTTTTAAAATTATTATTATGATTATTCTTTGAATATTCTTTATACTCACTAAAGAAAACACTATATACACTATTTTTTTTTTTTTTTAAGAGAAGCCTTTACCAAAGGCAGGGCTTATATTAAATTAGTGTATGTGATGTATATAAAGTTACTTATTTAGCACTAGGAAAGTGTTCATATTATCTAAAGATCTTGCAGTTTTTAGCTGTTTAATTTAAAGCAAATGTTTTAGCCACTTGGGATATGCAATTTAAACTCAGGATATGTTATATATCCAACATTTGGTAGTGGATTTGATGTTCCAGCTCAAGACCATTGTAAGGAACAACATTTTCATCTGGAAACGCATCCAATTTTTAACTTCCCAGAATGTTAGCTTAGAGGTGATTCAGATCTAATATTGAAAATCACATTTGCCTTTAGCTTTGGATTGGTTATAATAACAGTCTGGGAAGAGTGATTGGTAAACTTAGAAAGGATCAGATTTTGGGTCTGATTCAGAGGCAATCAATGGCCTGAATGGTCAGCCAATGCTCCTCCTGATTTCTGTTTCCAGATGGATGGAAATAGTAAAAGAATAACCTTTTTTTGTATGTTATTTGGCAACTCTGGCCCTGGCCAAGCATCAAAAGTGAAGGTTTTTTTTCCACAAAAATGAAGGTTTAAAAGGGGGACAAAATTACTCAAAGAAATAAATAAAGTTTTTTTTTTTTTTTTTTTTTTTTATCTCCACCTCCATAGATAGAGATCAGGTTTTCATCTTATTTTAGCTCTAAAAAATCACTCATGTATTACTAGATAAATGGTGGCATTACTGTGCCCAGTAATCCCTCTGTACTTTCTCTCTGGGTTCTCTATGCAGGAGTTTGCATGAGGTAAGTACATATTATGGAATGAGATAAGTGCAGATTATGGAATATGCACACCCAAATCCTCACGCTCTCTTTTGAGAGTGTCACCTACCTTGTTGTCCACAAATCCATAGGCTTTTCCATAGGCACAGGTATATGTGCACTGTATAAAATAACTTTGCAAATGGCAACATTTTATTGTAATTATTATGAAATCACCTGTGACACAACTACGAAGACTGGGTGGTCTAATATCCTGGTCAGGTCTTGGTACTGATTTGAAAGGGATAAACAGCCCTCTATGAATCTTGGTGTTACTTCTTGAAGCACCTGAGCATCCTGACACAGTTCTTGTGGGAGAATGGATCAGCTGGTTTGACTGAAATCCAGTGGGATTTTTTTTTGTTTTTAAGCCCTTTATTATCATAGCTAAGCATTTAATCCAAAATTCTATTATACTATTTTGCTTTGGTTTCTGCAGGTATGTAAGGGCAATTCTGGTAGCCTGTGTTGTACACTATGTCCAGTGTAGAGAGTATTATTTTCCTGCTGATTTAAGGAAAGTGTATCTAGGAATGTGGAGTGCAAGCCAAGGATTTACTTCTCCCATGGTGAAACTCCAGTGCAAACATTGATATGTTCGACTGCAACATCCGGTTGCAGGGTGTGTCAGAAGACCTTCCCTTTCCTGTTGTGTCAGGACAAACCACTAGGTTTTAGTTAAAAAAAAAATAATAAAATAAAATAAAAATAGCAGAGTAGGTGATGGACCAAGATGCTGTAATATAGACACGTCTGGGTTGGTATAGGCAATAGATAAAGACTTGGGGATTTTCAGATGCTGTATTTTGCTTTGTTCGTAATTCCAGTTTAAGATTGACAGCAAGAATTGACATAAACACCCAATATATCCTGTCTGGATACCACTGGAAAGCGTGATGCCTCCTAGCATCTGGCAGAAACCTCCATTTAGTGTGCACTCCATGCAAAATGAGGCACTTGAACCTCTCCTGCTGCACCAGTACTTGGTGTTTCTTTGACAACTGTTGTCCCTAAAAATTATGTTTTTAGAATGTAAGAATTAAGAGGCTTGTACAGAAGCGCAGAAGTGTGGTGTATCCTTCATGCTACATACAGATAATAAGTAAGCACAGTCCCATGCCTCAAACATATGAAATGATACCTTGAATTTATTAATTCAGAATGTATTTAAAAAAAAAAAATCATATTTTTTACTTTTTTTTCCTACTTTTATTGTTTGCATTAAGATATGTTTCTGCTAAGGCAACAAACAGGCCATTATACTTTTTTTTCCGAAGTTAATTCTGTTTACTAATTAACTTTAAGTAGTCCAGATATTTTCAGAAGAACTGACTGGAACGGAAAGAATAGATGACTAAACTAAGAATTAGTGATTAAATGTCCTGAAATTACATTAGCTACATGCAGACTCTTCTAGCATGTGCTAACTGAATAGATTCATTCAAATACATGAATGATATGATAATGACATATGCTTTTGTCTTTCTTTTAGGTAGTGGAGAAGGAAGGATATCTTCTCAAAGCTAAAATAGCAGATGGCGGCAAGAAATTAAGGTATTATATTTCAGTGTTTCCTTACTAGTTGTAATATTAAGAATTTATGTGTGTCTAACCATGTATCTATTATTGCTTATAGACAAACTGCATTTGTTTCAGTATAAAGCCAACACGATTTAGCTTTTGGAGCATTATGGCCTGCCAGGCCCAGAAAGCAAGTGACCTTGTCTAAAGGCCTGAACCAAACCAAAAATATTTTAAATGCAGAAAATTTTAAGTGGTGAGTGTCTGTGAGGGGTCAAGGATAAGAGATAGGTGGTTGCCATATGGGGATGCCAGATGTACAGGTGGGCAAGGCTATCACAAGCAGTCAGCACTCACTGGGCTCGGTTTCTGTTGAAACCAATCTGAGTCTTTACTCTGACTTTTATGGAAGGACTCCCTAAAGTCTGCTGCATTTAGGTGTCTCTAAAGCAGTAAAAGAGCATATTAAAGCTGTATTTTAGCTTCCTAGATTTAGCATTGTCTAAACAGAGGTTGTCTTAGGGTAGACACTAGTCTCTTGAATGACATTTTGAAATTTTTGTAATAGAAATGCCTAAAATATTTGCCTCCCAATCATAAGGTTACAAACACAAGTCTGGAATAGCACTAGCATAAAAAGGAGATATCTGTATTCATCTGTATTTTTGAATAGGACAAAATAGTATATTTTCAAACAGCCTCAGAAATCGTGAGCATTGATGTTATAGTGTGCTGCCATCAGGTGTTCATTTGGAAGAATGCAAATACATTGGTAACTAGGGTTGAACTGTTGCCTGTATTGCTTCTTGTTACAGTCTGCAAATGTCAGATTTCAGTGGCTTTCTGGGGGTTTTAACAATATGATTTTTTAACAATAATTTCAACATTTCTTCTCATGCAATAGCCTGGCTAATTCTAGTTGGGTATTTGCTGCATACTGATATTTATTTGTCTTTATACATACAAAAGACGGGCAGTGCTGACTTACCCGCACTGTATGACTTACCACTTTACTTGCCTACATGTGATATTCATTGATTGGAAGTGATTTATTTATTTATTTTTGAATAATGTTGGTAGCCATATGGCAAAAAATGTTAAAAAAAACAGCAAACAGCAAAAAAAGCTAAGCGGGCTTTTCTGAAGAGACTGAAATTTTTAACTCTTTGTATGTGTCCCGTGAAATATGATGGATGCCTATCTGCAGAGAGACTAATACACCTTAAAACATTTTAAAATTATTTTTAGTTATTTAAAGTCTAATTGACAACTTTTTTGATCTCTCACTGAGAAATATTTGAAAAAAAAAATATCTCCTGATAATATTTATTAAATCCTGATAATAAATATTCCCGAGTGTTTCTGGTTCATAGATTAGAATGTCACTGCATGGTTTTTTAAAAGTTAAGCTCAGACAAACTGTTCCCTATAGTTTTTGGCAAAAATGAACCAAAAAACTCAAATGAAACTCAGAAAAACATCATCTTTCCTGATATTAAAAATATACTTTTAGATTACTGAGTTCTTGTTGAATCTCAAGTTGAAAATCATCAATATAACTGAAATTTCTTGAACGGAGTCCAAGTTCATTTCCAAAGTTTTCACCTTAAGACCAACTTCTTGGTTGGTTGAGGTGATGTTTGAGGCTTTAAAGAACCATGCATATAACCTGGACTGTTTTTCATGCTAACATGCACAATCTGTGGTTATGGCCATCATTTATGGTGACTAAGAATGTAGCTTTAGAATTGTAATAGATTCAGATGAAATTTTCAGTGACCTACAATCACTCACCTTCTAGGGGAATTATTTGCCAGCAATGATCATATATTTTTCTAAAATTCTACTGTTTTTCTCACTTTTCTTGTCTCTTTCTCTGCATTGACATGTTTTCTGTTTTCTTCAAATATATTAATCTCATCCATAGAATTGCTCAGTTTTATCATGTGTTGACATGTTTTAAGGATAATCATCACTTGAACAGGACGGTCATTAATAGGAATACTGCCTGTTATTATGCCAGATGATGGGATATTGAGAGCAGCAGAGTTTTGAGGTGAATCTGGAAGTGAGTGTACCAAAAGCAGGCTTTTAAACTAGACAAAAAAAATAAAAACAATAATAAAGAAACAAGTTATCTTAGAATAAAAAAGGAATACATTTGAGTTACTTAGGAACATTTATATAGGGAGAACTTGGAGGGAATAAGGAAAACGGCAGATAGAGAAAAGGGTATATAACAACTTAGCTGGGACCCACCGTGTCCTTGCGGGCAGGAGTCTCTGCTTAAGGAGCTATACACACATGTAAAACCAAGTCTGTTTGTCACACGTGTTCAGACTTCATCTGAAATGTTTAGGTTTGCAATTTGTGTTTGCATAAAGGAAACAAACAGTGGGGTATCCACACTCCTATAAATATCACTTGTTATGACCCCAGAATCACAGAGTCAAACTTGAGACTTTTTATTCAAAAATATGTGCGTGTGTAATATATATACATATATATATATATATATGAATTTTGTCTGATGAATTCCACTTGTTTGTGATTATGTGGTGGTTTCAAACACTGCATCATAGAAAGATTAATATATATAATTTATATAGTATGTTCTCTGTGTCGCACATATTCATGTGTATTTTGAGTTCTTCATTCTATCCTCTGCAGTTTGTAAGCTCTTTATCCCGAGATCATGATGTTTTGTGTTTATTGAAATCTCTCTGAAATAGCATTCTTATCTTTATTTGTCTCCTACATGTGTGTGATTTAGGGACAGGGAGAAAGCATTTGGGCACTTTCAGTATAGACCCGTTTTGGAGCTCTGTGTAGTCAAACTGAAATTCTATCATTTTGGTATTTTCCATGTTGGTTCTTTAAAACTAGTTACTAAAACGACACCAGACTATTTATAGCTGCTCTGTTGCAATGCATTGCTGACACTGAGTTTGAGTTTGGAGCGTTTTCATTTCTGACATGAAGGAGTTGAAAACACTTCTACACATGGAGCCTCTTTCACTTCCTGGTTGCTTGCCTTGTTAATCTTTTTCTGTTTGTTTTGTTATTTTTAGGAAAAACTGGTCCACATCTTGGATTGTCCTTACTGCTCGGAAAATGGAATTCTACAAAGAATCCAAACAGCCCGCGCTGGCTAATCTGGTAGGCAATTAACCATCTTTTAATCTCAGCCATTTCAGAATTATTATTGTAATATGATAAACTGGGAGCTTATATGCAAAGAATTTAGACTGAGCTGACAACCTTCCAAGATTTGAGTGCAGTTGTAGGAAAATGCCTTGATAAACTTTTAATCAGATGTAGAGTGTGAGAAGAAATGGGACTTAGCATGTCCTTTATTAAGAGGTGCATTTTGAGGATAATTGCAAAGTGAGACAAATGGTGAGTGACTATCCAGTAATGTGAAGGTAACACTTTAAATTAAGGTGCCATTTATAAATGCTTTATTCTTATTTATGAAAATGATCACTAAATGCAGCCACTTCCTCAAATAATGTATTATAAAGTATGTTATAAAATGCATTAGTAATAAATGCTTAACAGATGATGCGATGAGAATCTGTTGCAAAGGATATTGTGAGACGTAAATTGTATTAAACCATGTATGTGCATCTCTAATACATGAATTTAAGTTGTTATCCACCATCCTATAAAGTGGCTTATACATTAATAAATAATAATAAACTATTTATAAATGGCACCTTAATATAGGGTGCTACCAAAGCAGCAAACAGTATAAGTTAGTAAAGTGATTTTTTATCGTCATATAAACGTGACATCTACCATATCCAGCTAACCTTCCTGAATATTTCCATGACTCCATCTAATGCAGCTAATGCAATTTCTGTAGCCTGTAGTTACTACAAAGTGAAATTTGCAGTACCTTTTTATTGTGCCCCAAGGAAAGGCCACTGATCTTCGTCTTCAGAGATGTGACAGCTCCATTGCACAAGCAATAACTGCACGGATCCCTTCAGTGCTAGTTACTGTAGAGTTTGAGCCTCGAAACCTTTGTGTGGGCAGCAAAAGGGGGATTCAGTAAATGTGTGACACTGTGGGCAGTGAAGGGACAGGTTTGACAAAACCCTGTTGTGAAAGGTTCTCAAGGCCTGATCAGACCTGCCATACCACATTGCCATGATGGGTGGCCACGAAGGTGCTCTCTTTGGCAGGAGTCGCAAGCAATAAGCTAATTTCTGCATGGCAGGTGATAAGAATCCTTTTTGGTTCTGTGTTGTTGATCTGCCAATATAGTTGACCATGAATTTAGGTTTTTTTAAAGAGTACCTTCTCATCCGTTTCTTTTTGGTAATCAGGTGAGGCTTGTAAAAAGAAAAATAAAAAGGATGAAACAGTAAAAGTAAATAAAAGATGGACACACATCTTGTTTTTGTAATTTGCTGTCTGTCCTATACTTCCACCTGCCAAACAGATGTTGCTGTAGCAAAATCTGTATCTGGAAACCAGTTCTTACCATGTCTGAGAGTCACATCGAAGTAGCAAACACAGGAAATTGTTCTTCCTCAAGGCTGCACAAGTTCCAAGCTGTCAAGGATATATTTTTAAAATAATTGTTATCTTCTTTTAAAAAAGCTTATAAAAATGAAAAAGCTAAGATAAATGTATATGCATGGAAAATTATCAACTGATGAACTAGACATAGAAGACAACATTGTCCCTTGCTCTTCTTTTCCTTTTTCTTCCCTTATGGCCATACCATCCTTACAGCATACTCTGCTTAAAGGATTGGATTCAGGAAAACTTCCGTCATAGTCACTCACTGATCTCGACTGGCTTTGGAAAAATGTAGTGTAACTGGAGTTTGGGTGGTAGATTTCTGTGCTAATTGAGAGGTACCCATGTGCACTGCACATCTTCCTTTGGCGGCTGTGTCTTCTCTCTCCTTGCAAGGTATGGCCCAAATCCCGGGAGTTATCCACCAGCATGAATCCAACATAGTGCTCGATTCTGCTCTGACACTCCTACACATGGTTAAAACCCCTGGTAACAGATTAAGGATTTCAGTCTTTTCAGTGGATAGAGTACACCTGCCTAGAAAATAGGGTTCTGTTGCAGAACTGAATCAATTTAACTCAAAAGCTGGGACGTGTTACCAGAAATGATCTTCTAATAAGTCAGTCCTCCTCCCTTACAACTCACTTCGTCATAAGCATTCACATTGATGAGATGATCCATTGCCTTATGGATGTATTTTTCCTTTTGATATTCAAAAAAAAGAGATTTAGTAGGGCAGATAGTACAGCGGCTTGCTGGAAGTGCCGTTCCACATCCTGGCATCTTGCAGGCCTCCTCCTCCTGCCATGCTGCCCTTTTTCACTGTCCTGTCCCTGGCACCTGCATATATTAGTGTGACTTTCCTCTATCTGACCAGACGTGAAGTTCCCGTCTTCTGACTCCATGTAGAGTTTAGCAAGAATAAGGCCATAAATTAATCCAGCCTTTTGTTTTCTAAAATAAAGGGCTGTGGGTTTTGTTTTGCTTTGTTTTGTTCTCCACTAGGTCTGAATATTGGCATCATGAACTTAAAGTTCAGTAGGCAAGAAAAATAGTTGAGGTTAAATTTCTGTCTATTGTGGTTAAATTATAGCATGATGAATAAATAAATAAGGAAAAAGTTGGAGAAATGGGAATATCAGCACTAATAATGTCATAACCCAATTTCCTAACCCCAGATTTCACACATCAGAAAAAGCTAACTGGCATGTTGATCTCATCTGATAAAGCAAAAACAATGTTAGTGTCCTCTGTTAACCATTTACCCAGATATAATTTTGACAGTGGAAAAGAAATAATACAAAAGACTTCATTAAAAATCATTTGTTTACTGATCTTATTCAACTATACTTTACTTCAGAAGAAGAGGAACTCAACCATTAATTAAATAATTCAATAAAGTCAATGTTCATTCACTATAATATGAATTCTAACAAAGCATTTTTATTTATAGCAGGAAAATGTTGTGATTTAACCAAAAGATTAATGTACCTTTATATTGTTTAAATGTTAATTCATTAATTAGTTATTAAATAGGGTACATGAAGTGAAAATTTAAAATAAGAAAGCATCATTGTAAGAGCAATGATAGTTCACAACAAAGGCAACCGGGGAAAGGGAGACGAGAGCATATTCTAATCATCCCTCTTTTTTCTGATAATAGGATAACATTTAGAGGTGATTAACAATTATATTTCCCCAAATCCTTAGTAATATTCTAGCTTTTAGGATTGGCAATATCTAAAATAAGTTTTTGTTTCTTCTTTGTACAATTCCAGATGTAAGACTCACTGTAATAACAACTTTCCTATGGGTTCAAATGGGGCAGTCAGTGATCTGTACCTTTTCTGATAAAGGTAGTGAGTAGAATTATTAGTAACAATAATTAGAGGTAAATAGAGACCATGACCATTGGAATCACCAATAGGTGAGATTAAGAAAATGCACTTCTTTACAAATATTCCTGAAAATCCAGGTCTACAGCTCGTGTAACTATACTGGTATCTTTTGCTGCTGTTTGATCAGTTATAGCCATGTTTTTAGTGCCTTTTATGAAGGCAAAAAAAAAATCTTTTTTAATTAAGGACACTGTGATCTAGAGTGATCACAGCTCTGTTATTACCATCCAGAATTAAATTCTATTATCACTGGTCTTTGTGAGCACGAAAAAACGGCCTGTTTATTCAACAGAGGTTATTTTTACCTCAGGTTATTAGCCCATCTGCAAAGTAATTTAGTGAGTGAAAATGCCTCTGAATCCATATTCATGTTTAGGAAGATTTCATTGTAACAGACACTTGTACCAATTTACAGCATAGCCCCCTCCAACAATGCTGATATAACATAATTGCTCTGACTGGAAAACACACAGCAAGGACACGATGACAAGCGCAAGCTGTCGTGGTGGCCTTAACTTACTGCTCTGCAGTGTCCCGGCCCAAAATGTTTGGGCTAGGATGAAATTCTGCGTCTCTTTCGGGGGATTAGCACAGGTTTGCACAGAGTCACTCGGTCCCCGTTGCTCCTGGCGCTCCGTGGTGGAGAGCCTGGAGTGGTTGAACAAACTCCAGCTTGCAGCAACAGGAGGCCAAAGCAGCTGGGTGGATGCCAGGTGCCAGAGCCGCCCAGCTCCTTTGTTACTGCATCTTTATAGACCACTAGAATTAAAGGTGATAAAAATGTCCAAAAAGTTACCTGATCTTGCAAAAGTTCTTTGCATTATTTTTCTTAGCCAGGGAGAGTGATGTAGTCAAAGGCTGATCAATATCCCTATTTATTAAAAGAGTCATGGTCTGGAGTATTGAAAGCTGTTTTTATTTTTCCTAGTTCCGTATTTGTTTTTTCTAATCATGACTCTTTTTACTTGATCACTTTGGCTTTACAAATATTAACTGATTCAACTTGGCAACAGCCTTGGGAAGCTGCCCATGAATGCTGCAGTTTTGCTTTGTTATTCAAGTTTCAAAAGGTTGTATTTCTTGTCAGAGGCCAGACAGGAAGTCTAAGGCAGAACCAGGAAAAGAAAGAATCCTAAAACCGTCTCTTCTAGTGGTTCAGCCACAAGAACATCCTTCTGTTTGGAATAACTTATTTTTTTCTATTTAAAAAAATTAAAGAGAACAAAGGCACACAGGGCTGTCAGTTTTAGAGGAGACGAGCCATGGTGGTTTTATGGTTTGGCAAATAAAGAACATAATTACAACTCTGGGACTCAAAAATGCCAGAAACTATGGCTGCAAATGACTTGACCAGGATTTTTTGCTCCGCTTCTTTTAACCTAAATAGATCCTTTTCTGCCCGTCTCAAAAGCACCCTGGAGAACAGACTTGTTTTATATTTATTTTTTTTAGCCTTTAGTAACAACATAAGAGAAATTCAGTGAGCAGTCTTTGGAAAGCTGATTATGTGGTTGATGCTGGACTAGCCACCGTAATTTCTGCTATTAAGTCTGCTTTCTTTATCACCAATGTCATTTTTTAAGGTAAAATGGCTCAACAAGAGAGCAAAAAAAGATGCACCCAGCTTGATTAACAACATTATGTGGATATTACTCCATATCTTACCCAAAAGGGACTTCTTAGTGCTATATATTGTGAGCAGCAGTAGTTGTTTCCTTGTTGCCTGGGATGTAGAGTAGCCCGATCTGTAAGGGGCAGTCTAAACTGGAAAGGCTTTAGCTGACCTGCTGCACGGGCAGAGCCCCTGGGGAGACGGTTTAGATGGCAAATGTTTTGCTTTAACCCAGCTCCCAGCACGATGAAGAATACTGACCAGCAACCTGCTTTCCGTATTGCACTTGCGTCCATAGGGAGTTGCTGGGCAGACAGAGCTGCATTTGGGGATGCGATTTGGGCTGTCCTGCACTGAAGGAGCAGTCCTGGGAGTGCAGGGCGACCCTGCAGGCACGAGCTCTGCCCGGGCATCGCACCTGCCCTCAAAGCTGCTTTAGGCGCTCCAACTGGTTTGGAGGAAGAAGCTGGTCTGTCTTAGAGGGGTGATAGAAGCTCTTCTCTGCTTTTTCTTTTTTTTTTTTTTTTTGTCTTTTCCATCTACATCAGTTTAAAATTGTAGGTGGATCAGCCACAAAAATTTACCTTTTAAACACAATGGCTTTTCAAGATGTTTTGCAAAGCAAACAATTAATAAACTCACCTGACATGTGTGCATTTGTTCTGATCTGTTGGGTAAGTGAAATATATCTGGCTGTTCTTAAACAATCTTATTGTATTTAAAATTATGTATCTAATATACAAACTTTACTCTCAAATTAACACACCTCAGTAACACTGACAATGAGTAATGAACTCTTCTAGAGAAATTCCAGCAGCAGCACTACAATAATGTGTCATTTGAGCTGTTTTGATCTTTATCTGAGAACTGTCACCATTTCTGAACATGGTTATATCCATGGTTATTTTTTTGTTTCCAGAAACCAGGATATAAGCCTGAATGTGTGGATTTGTGTGGTGCTCGCATTGAGTGGACCCCAGAGAAATCCAGCAGAAAGAATGTCTTTCAGGTAAGAGCCCGTGCGTGCATTCCACTGCTCATTTGAGGATATAGTCTCTTAAGCTAAGAGGTAGGTTTTATTTCCTTCATAGGATATTTTAATAACTACAGGCTGATTTAATACAGCATTTTCCTTACCAATATAGGAGTGTAACATTTTATCAAGTGTCAGTTTACTGTTTTTCCAAGAGACAGATTTCTGATGACTGAATCTCCTTAAACACTTGAGAACCTGTTGATTTATTGATTAATGTTCTATATTCGATTTGTTTTTAAAACTTAGTAGGTAATTGCTTTGGGTTCAGGCCTAGAATCTTGACCTAAGGAACTTCCATAAACACAAATTCTGCAAAATGCTTATCCAAGCATTGCTCCAACGTAGTGTGGTTACTGTGTTTATTTTCATTGCTGTTAAGGGTGCTCAGATGGTGATGACCTGGGTTCATTTCTGGAAGGGGAGGGGAAGACTTGAAGCATCCACCTCTGTCAGGACCGAAATAGAAGGATGTGTTTCTCATATGTCTATGCTTTGTTCATGGATACTAATGTTATTTAATTATTTCATCTAAATTCCATTGTATTGAATGGGAGGATCACGGCCTTAAATGATGAAAGGATGAAGAAAGCATTATTGCAGGGTTAACATTCCAGCATCTAGGGGCTAAACATTTTTATTGCGGCATTTTTAATCTTTGGACATAACCGAGCTCCCACGAATATCAGTGGAAATGCACTTTTTTTTTTTTTTTTGGATTGGTTGTTTCACTAGAAGTTGCGTCAAGCCACATGAAAGTAATATTTCCAATGAGTTATTTGAGTTGCTACACAGAATTCTAGCATAAAGAATATTTAATAGTATAAGCCTCCTTGTGCTGGTGAAGGCCAGAGAGACACAGGAGGGAAGGTGCCAAGGTGTCTTTATCAGTTAGTCCTTTTGCTTTATCCCCAACTGGAACGCTCTGGAGGAACCACCAGTTTGTCCTTAACAGTGTCTGAGGCTGTAAAAATATAAATAAACAAAAAAAATCCCCAAACCAAGGAGTCTATCTGTGGGGACCAACTGGGTATTTACCAAGACTTTTTTAAGGTTTATTTTTCTAGATATGTTTTTAAAGCATATGCAATATTTAGAAGTATTCCCTGGCTTCAAGTCAGTGAGACTTATGCTTCTATTCCCCCCCACATCCTTTAGGTTGTCTTGAAACAACACTTGGAGCTTTGTCATTTCCTAGGTATTTTTAGAATAAATATTTTGGTTTTGCTGTCAATCTTCAGGTTTTTCACTTGGAAAGTGATTAAATATAACCTTAGCCTTCAGTCCTGCAACCTCTTGCACACACTGACAGATCTTCTGAGCTTTTACATTTATTTCTCATCTTACATTAGGTAAAATTTCTATTTGGAATTGCATATTAAAATGATGATTCATTGAAGCTATTGTATTTCCAATGTAAAGAAAATGAAACCGTATGCTATTGATTTGCCAAAACTGGTTGTATGAAGACTTTGCAATATATTTTCTTCTCACTTCTATTAGTGTGAGGTGTAACTCCACTGAATCAGAATAACGTGAGAAAGGAAACTCATGCACTACTGTTTGAACCCATTAAAATGTGTCTTCATCAAGCCAATAAGTGAGTGGGAGAGACATTAAGAAGTAAAGCATGGGAGGAAGGACATATGTTAAGACACATTTTGAGAAGGGATGGAGCATTGTTTAGACAGAGAGCTACACGAAGATGACGCCAGATGGCAAGAGCGAAAGAGGCGAAGACTTTGGCATCAATAGTGGTGACATTTTGGGAAAGGAAGGGACTGAAGACGACTGGTGCTACAGGAGGAGATAGAGTGGGAAGGGGAGTAGAGAGGCGGAGAGAGCACACATTTATGAGATAGTCTGGAGAGGCTCCAAGACGAGCTCTAAGGCTAGGAGGTCAGTTTGTACCTGGATCCGCAGGATTTCGGGAAACGTTTCATTTACGTATATGGATGGGAATGATACTGATGTATATTATCTTGTTCACAGAATGTCGGTGGTTCTTTTTTTCCTTTGAAGCCTAAATATAGATGTTTTGCACTGCTATTGATTAAATATGTTAGCTGCTGGACTCTGGAATTACCAGAAATAAGAATGTTTGGAGATCCTCCCAACCCGCCTGGATGTGGCCCTGTGCCCATGCCCTGGGTGTCCCTGCTGGAGCAGGGGCTTGGACTAGGGGATCTCTGGAGGTCCCTTCCAGTGTCAACCATTCTGGGATTCTGTTTATGTCTTCAAAGCATGACAACAAGGCATGGCTGGTGGAGGTTTGTTTCATTAGTTTCTAAATAGTAAAACATTATTTCTGATTCAAATGGAGGAACGCTTCCTTTCTGCTAATGTGTGGTGCCAGAACTAGATGCAGAATTTTGAGTTTGATGTAGCCTGGGTGCTCAATTCGAGTTCATTAATTATAGATTAGAAATAGAAAATGGCTATTGAGATTTTGGTTTCCAGAAAAAGCAGGAAATCTTGAGCTAAAAATCTAAGCATGTGACAGTTAACGGATCGTAACAAGAAGATGGAGTATAGGAGTATCATGAAGTAAATTAATTGGAAACATGATCGATGCAGGGAATAAAGAGAGGAAACTGCAAGTGAGTGATATTCAGGCAGGAAGATTTGGGTTTCTGGGCTTGATCATGAGGTTTTCAGCAGTGTTACTCCATTCATTTTAATTGAGCTACTCTCTGTTTAACAGGATAAGTCTGATCTGTCTCACATAATATCCAATTTGTGTGTGCAACCTATTTCAACCCTTTCTGAACACTTTATTTATTCCAGATTTTCTTTAACACCATCTTAAAATATATACATTTTACCAAACACAACTGTTTAGTTTTCCTTCATTTCCTTTATTTATGATATTGCTAGCACTGAGGAAGAGAACAAGTTTGCAACAGCTTCACACAACGTGGGGAAACGGAGCCGTTTGCTGCGTTTGCTCCTGCCCTGTTTGCTGTCTCTGGCTAAGTGATGTGATGCACTAGGTCTTCGTCGGAAGACTGGTGTATAAAAGAAGATTTATGTTCAAATCACATGCTTTAAATATTTCTGCTAAGTGCTAGTTTGCTCTTTGGTGTTTAGCCTGAAATTTAAAGCACTGAGGATTAAAAGGATTACAACATAATCTTAAATAATCCTAAGTGTCATTTACAGAGAGATGGTTGTAATAACTAAATAAAACCATGTTGAGGGATGGCAGTGTTGTCAGTCAGCAACTGGAACAGAAACGGTGCCTATGTCACTCTCCTCTTCCCTTTATTTAGTTCAGTTTTATATGGAGTAGTGGGTTTTGGTGTGAATTAGAAATGAGAAAAATAATAACGTGATACCTACTTTGTGGGCATGACTAATCTGGTGGCTAAGACATTGGTAATTAGATTAGTTTACATATTTTCTAGATAATCAATATCTTGTACTTTTAGTAAAGTTTTCATCTCAAGATGATTCTTTCCCCTGTTTTTCTTGCTTGTAAGTCAAGAAACCCTTTTTTTAATACTCAGTTCTGGCAAGGCAGCGGGGAAGTCGTTCTTCTGACCTGCAGCTGCCCTGTTCAGGACTTCACTACTAGCACAAAAGCTTGTGGCCAGGGCGTGTTTCCTTTTTGGTGGAAAAATTCTTCTGCATGATTCCAGAAAGAAAAGGGAAGGAAAAAAATCCCAGAGACACCCGCAGCATGCTCGTGAATCAGTGAAGCAGATTGGTTCTCTTCGTAGCACTATTCATTTAATTATCATACTTTTTTATTACTATTTCTTAAGTGATATTTTTCCCACTTTGCCAAGTTCAGTGGGTTCCAGTGTGGCATTTCTGGAGCCCGATGCCCTGGCTCTTGCCACAGTTTGAGTGTGATACTGCTTTTTCCCCTCTGCAAACCGCAGCCGTTTGGGGTTACTGATTCATGCACAAATAAGAATCGTAAATATATTCCTGTGTCCCCTAATGAGATACTTGGTGTTCCAACAGTGTGACACTGGAAAGTACAACTGCAGCTACGCCTAACGTAACAATTTATTTTGCAGGAATTTCATGCATTCTGTGTGTATTTCAAAACATTTACGATGCTGCTGCTGCCCTTATCCCTGAAGTTTCTCATGCTTTAAAAACATGTGGGGTCACTAAAGGATATCGATCCTCCCCAAATATATTTTAAGCCCCCACTTTTTGCCATCATGATCTCTGTAGAGATTTTTGTGATGTCTGTAGAGGAATTGCTGAGGGTGCCGTGTGGAGTGTTTTGGAAATGTCTGAGGTATCTGGGTTTCTTCTCATGTTTTTAAGTGGAAAGCCTACACCAGGCAGACAAATCCAAGGAAGAGCTTGTGCTGGGCTGCAGAAGGATCTTCTGGAAGTCCTTGTGGGCAGGCGGAGTTTGGCCCGTAACCTTTGTGAGCTCTGGATTGGCTCTGCAATGGAATGACCTGCTCCTGCTCCAAAATCTGCAAAGCATTTTGTCCATTAAACCATTCTGATTTAATTCCTTTCTCAGGGACCTGAATTTACTGTTGCTTAATTAAAAGACATAGCCGTATCATACAATTTTTAGATGGTGTCAGCAAGAGATACTCTAAATAATAAATAGTGATTAGTTGAAAATGAGTACAAGAAATTGTCTTAATCACCATCCTCTTAGCGTTGTTCAGGTGTGATTTCCTTCTGATGAACTCTCCTACTGGCATGAGGAAGAGCTGCTGAGCAGGGCTGTGTGGCCTGGTCTCTGTGCTGAGTTTCAAGTTTTCTCACTGTCTTTTATTGACTTTGCCATGTAAATCATGACCAAAATGTTCAGGGAAACCTAAGGGACAGACACATGCAAACTCCTGACTTCTCCATCTATCCACTGTTGTCTTTTATCCCAAAGTACAAAAGAAATGTGAACACAATAATTTTATTGGACTTACTCCAATTACTCTTATTTTGTTACACTTTTAAGAGCCAATTTACATGCCCTGTGTGATAAATCCACATCCAAAAAGCAGAATCACAGCTGTGAATAGTGAATGCTTGATATATATACAAATTTATATTGATTTCTGTATTCTGGAAGCTGATTCTTATTCTGTTTTTACAATGTTGGAACTACGGGGACATTTTTGGAGTAACTTCAGATTTATATCTGTTGAAAAACAAACCTTTTATTTATTAATTGCTCTATTAGCTTTTAATTTCTTTAAATGAATGAATCAAATGATCACTATGAAACGATACGTTGCAAGTCTATTGCCTTACTATTTTGAGGACCCAAATTTTCCAATGCTTCAGATTACAATGATTGCTTTTGGTTTATGCCATGGTAGTAACGTGTTTGTGCCAGGAAACATCAGTCAGAAGCTCTTGCAAGGAATGGCATTAGAGCTATGTTCTCAGTGCATTCCTGCATGCCCTTTTTTTTTTTTTTTTTTTTCCGATTGTGGATTAAAATAGCAGGAGAGATGCAGTTAGCACAAGAACAGGAGCCGTCTTGCCTATGAGGGAAAGGCCTGTAGAAAATACAGAATGCACCGAGGAGTCGTTATAAGCGCTGCCCGGTGCTGTGTGTACGTCGGTGCCCAGAATGACCCCGATAGGAGCAATAGGGGCTTCCTTGGGAGAGCGACTCTGGGGGACGTGAGCCCTGAGCGTGGCTTTAAGACGGGCCAGTGCCTGCCTCTGCTCCCCTGTGCTGCTTAGGAAAGGGTGGGAATCACCTCGCCTCCCGCAGCGACGCGGCACCTTTCATCTCTGCAGGTGTTATGTGTCCACGAGGGAAGAAAATATTTACCCCACGCCGCGGGTTTGCCGCGTTACCACAATCCATCGCAGCGGCGCTTGGTGCTGCCGCGGAGCCGCGTTCCCGGGCGCGGAGGCGGCGCAGGGCCTGGCCAGGCCGGCGCCAGGGTTTCGCGACGTTATTCATAAACATATTGCTGCCATCTCGTGGGCGCCGCCGGCCCCGCCGCTATCCCCGCCGCTATCCCCGCCGGACAGGGCGCCCGCGGGAGCGCTGCCCGTCGCGGGAGCTCGGCTTCCCCTTCACGGCTGCAGTCGGGGCCGGTTGGCAAGCGCTGCTCCGCGGCGAGCGGCTCCTCGCGGGCCCGGCCGGGCTGCGCATCCTGCTAGCGCTCCTCTTAGCCGGCCGCTGGGTGAGGTAATGTCTGATCTGGAGAGGAATGCAGCTGTTGTCAACCTGTAACCGCTGAATTATGCATGCGGTGCCGGTTTGATGTTTGAAAATGGCGATTAGCTCCCCATCAGCAGCACCGGGAGCGAAATGGCAGACGGGTCCGTCGGGACACGGCTCTGGAAGCCAAAGCACCTCCCGAGAACTACTGCTACGGGCCCCTGTTTGGTGGCCTTGGGACAGCCTGGGTCACTCTGCAGCGGGGCCTCGATGTACCCCTAAAATGGGGAAAATGGTATTTGCACAGACCTCAGCGAGCAGGAGTGGGAAGGCGATGCGGATATTCCTCCTCCTCTTCTTGGATTTTGAGGGTTTAGGTTTCTGCAATTCTCCTGCATGAAAACAGCTAAATTACTTTAAAAGCATTGTGACTTTTGCAGGCCTCTCAGTCTGAGTTAATATTAAAAAAAGAAAAAAATAAAATCCTGGTACATGCCCAAATGTTGCACATTCTCCCTTAATTTATCAAACTCTTGAAAACCAAAGAGAAAAATCCTGAATGATCATCAGATCTGAATTGTTTGCATGTTTGGTGCTGGTGTTTCTGCATTCAGCCACTACATTCTCTGAAATCTTGGCTAAGCCACTTGACTCCATTTCCATGCGCCTCTTTAATAAGGGAGACGGATATTTGAAGTTGCCTGGATGTGGGTGTGAGCAGGATGCCAGGTGCTACCATAGGGGTCCACGGATTTGCGGGGCAGCGACTTAGGCCGCCAGCTTTCTTTAGGGAAAGGATGGGCTTGGAGGTGTCGAGGTGCTAAAAGGACAATAACCGGCAATTCGTATGCCAGGGGAGAAGTGCAGACAGTGAAACAGGCCTGTGTTTGCAGCCGAGCAGCAACTCTCAGACCGCGATTCACCCGCTGGCAGGAGGAGCCGTTCAGACAGGCAGCGCGGTCCTAGTCAGCCCGAGGAGGGGGCTGAGGTAGTTTTCAGGCGGTACAAACGGAAGGAAGGCCTAGGAGAGTGTTTTCCACATGGACCCTCGCTTTGGAAACCTGGTCCTCAAAGTTTATTGGGGTTTTGTTTTTTAAGGATGAGAGAGTCTTTTGTGGCATTGTTAAAGGTTTGCGTTTTGGTGTGGAGTGCTGTAAATTTCATCAAATTAAGAAAAAAAATGGTCATTGCCTCTTGCAATGAGTGAAAAAAGGTATTTATTTCACATAGACACATTTATAATTGCAGACTAAAAATATATAATCTGGAATAAGAGTGTTTTGAGCTATAGTTTTTCTCAAAATAGGAAACGTTCGTCTGATTGATTCATCATGAGGGGAAAAAAAGGGTGATCCTAGAAGGTTCTGGTGCACTCTGTGGAAATAAAATGTGGACATCAATCAGTAACCTTTTTTTTTTTTTTAAACTATTCTGAGCAAATATTTTCTTTGGCCTAGGAAGTTGCCAGGAGGAGATATGGCTAGCTTATCTCACTTCTTTAAAAATGGAGTCTCTAACTTCCATTACTACATTTTTTTAGCATCCCAAATCGACAGAACATTACTCAGTATCCCTTTACTATATTTTTTTCTTCTCATCATGATTATTAGGAATCTGTTGCGGTTAAAAATGTTGACATAGTTAATATTTGGGGTGTGATTAGAGTCTGTAGGTAAAATTTTACAAATTGCAGTTCAGAATAACTTTTCCGGATGGAAAGGGCACATTTGTAAAATGTACATGTTTAAATTTGCAAAACAGGGAGCCTATTGCCACGATTTTGTGAAGTAAGAGGATTATTATTATTTTCTATTATTTGTGCATAACCATCACTAGGTGGAGGCATACTTTACATATTCTGTTCGATGTGTCATCGGGTACGGGCCCAGATGAATGGCATCGATGCTGCGCAGTTCAGGGAATGGTTTGAGCTTTTTCCCCGGAACTGTCTGAAATAACCTGTGAGCACCAAATGCCGAACTCGGACAGAACCAGCAACCCTGCGCGGCAGCCCTTGAGAAACTATGAAAAATGGACGTTTATTTTAGCCCTGGGCTGTACTGTGAGCCCTCATATTAAATCAAGAAGAAGCCTGTACCTCGTGTGTGGTGAAGTTAAAAGCAGACACGATCCGAGTGTCATGGAGCGAGAATGGGAGCAGCCAGTGAGTATCTGCCCGTTCCCACAGCACATCCTGGAGTGTTTCAGAGAGCACCGAGTGGGTTCAAGCTCTTCTCTCCTCCCTTTGCACCGTGGCAGGGCTGCCCGTTCGCACACGGGTGTCTCCTCGTGGTGCAGAGGTGGCTCCTTCCTGCTACGCTGAGTGCTGTGTTGTGACTCTTTGCAGTTTATTATATCCTCGGGCTCCTCTCGTGGGAGTGACTGCAGGAAGAAGTGTTGCAGTGTAAGGAAGAAGCACAATTTACTCAGAAAATGCTGCCCACCTTTCCGAGTAAAACACAGGGTCTGTTTTAAGCATCCCGAGGAGAGTGGGAGGTGGGGGGATACATTTCTGCATCTCTGACTCTTCAGTGTGTTTTGTAGGCTGCTGTCCTTGCTGTCGAGAGAGGTTTTTCTGCGCTTCGATGCTGCTCGACCCCAAATTGGTGAAACTGCCCTGCCCTCGGGCCCTGTCACCTGCATTGTCCTCTCGGCAAAGCCGCCTGTATCCCAATTTCCTTGGAGAGGACTGCGCGAACACAACAAAGCAGCTGAATTATGGCCCCTTCCTGATTTTGTTTGGGTTTCTGTTGTTAGCTGCTTTTTTGGTAGTGGCTTGGAATCACACTTTTAATAATTATATTCACAATCTGAAATTAAATAAGCATTTTGTTTAGTGCTAACAGACTCACCAACCAGCATTCAAGAAGGGAAGTCCCGCAATTTATCAGTCTGTAGAAAATAATTATAGCAATATTTTGAAATACATTGGTTATAGTTTTGACTTATAGAATGTAAATCATCACTTTTGATTCTCTTGCTTTTTTGTTGCTGTTGTTTTCTTTTTGTTGTTATTTCATTTTTTTTTTCAGCTAAGTCTCTTGAATAAGAGTCCGTCAAGTCAAGCTGTTAGTCCTGGGAAATGCCGTAGTGGTATGTGAGTGGCATTTGAAAAATGCACACCTTGCGAGGAAAGGCAGGAAAACCCTGTCAGGCGGCCTGATGGGAATTCCCGAGTTTGGAAATACAAGTTGGACTGGGAAACAATGGCAGGGCGACTTGGCCGAGGGTGTTACTGCAGGGAAAAGGATCAGGTTTTCAGCATTGGATACATTTTCTCCTTTTGTTTTTCATCCATGTTGTGGAAACCAGTACTCTACATAATCAGGAAAAAGTGCAAAGTAAGGAATGAGAGAGAAAAACGCCTGCTGGAACATAACACAGAATTTACCAGTGTAGAAAAGTGTGAAGAAATACAGTAAAATTGAATGTAAACAAGGAAATGGGGGAAAATAAATGTGGGAGTGGAGAACTGTGTCCAGGGAGTAGGAAGAACGTAATCCAATAGTAGGCGATCAAAGGAAGGGAAGCCTATATATATATATGTATATACACATTTTCTTTCTAAATATTCAAGTATAACTTAGATGTAGGAAGGTAAAGGATCTGACAAAGTATCAGAATATCACAAATGTAAAAAAAAAAAAAAAAAATACACATCGGGGCATGTACTCTCTTTTAATTTTTATTACCGTCTCCCCCTCCTGCCGTTTCAGGACCCTCCTGCAGTCCCCACGGTCACTGCTGCGGGCGCCGCCTCCCCCTGCCCCGCGCGGGCTGCAGGGGCGGCCGCGGCGGCGGCTCCCGGCGAGCTGCTCCCATCCCGGCGCCGGGGAGGCCGCCGA
>JAWLRI010000907.1:190719-243737 GCA_034781795.1 Crypturellus tataupa | reverse complement strand
GGCCGGGAGCGGGGCGGGACCCGCGGCCGCCCCGGGGCCGCCTCGCCGCCTCGCGGAGCCTCTCGCAGCGGAACGCGGCGCTGAAACGAGTCCTGGCGTCCTCGCAGCTCGCGCAGAGCTGCTGCTGGGTCCGGCTATGGCTGCTCCTGGGGCTCTCTCTTAGTTTTATCCCCCTTATGCAATGCTCGTTTTATTTATTTTTATTTTATTTTTATTATTTTTAATTCGAAATCGAATTCCCTTTTTACCTGCACATTCACCTTTAATTTTACCTTTCTCTTGTTTTCTTTCCCTTTTACCCTTGCTTTTACATTTTTGTGTTTTAAAAACATATTCTAATCATTTTTTTTTTTTCCCCTTCTGCTCTCAATGTGATGACAGTGTATCCTGACGGAAAGATAATAATGCCCAAGGAGGTTTTCTTTTATGAATTCTGCTGGTGTTACTTTCACATGCACAAATATATCATCTTGATTTCTAGCTCTGGGTCATTTCATTGCTCTTGTATGTCTTGCTATGAGATGTTTCCTGTAATTAAAAGATTAGGTTAAATAGATTATTTGTGCTGCCCTGTCTACATAAATGCTCCGTTTCCATGCCTCTAGATACTGGCTTTTGTATTTTAAGGCAGTGCTGTGGTACATGAAGTTGCATCGTGTCGTCTTTGTCTCTGAGATGCTGACTTACGGCAGCAGAAGCGATCAAACGAGACGTCTACTGCGAGGCTTTGCGGGGTCGCTGAATTAACAGGTGCCAATAAGATGAGTTCCAAATAAGAGCTTTAATCGCTTCTAAAGTACTTAATTAACAGACTTTTTTTGAGGAGCGGCGAGTGAGGAGACATAATAAACGTGCAGCGTTTCCGTCTAGGGAACTCCCCGCCAGCTCCGAGTGATTTAAGGTGTTTGCTGATAGAAAACAAACCCAACCCTCGCTCTTGGCTCGCGGTGGCCTCGCGAGCCCCCAGCACCCACGCAAAGCTGCCATCTGGGACCGCTGCGTCCCCCTACATGGGGGATCCCATAAATTCCCATGTCCGACTCTCATCTGCAGTAGGGGCCACTCTGGGGTGTCACTTGGTGAGTTTAGAAATGCAGAAGGAGTTGGGGAAATTGCTTCTATCTTGTTGCTTCAGCTCAATAGCCCTTTGATCTGAAATGCTCCGCGGTGCCGGGCTGTTCCACTTGAGGCACCTTTCGCTGTTGTTAGTGCAGTAATAGCCTCGTTATCAGCTGGTGGGAATTAATTTCCTCATATTAGGAGGGAGAAGTGGCAGTATCACAGGAGCAGGAAACGCAGTATCGACTGCCCCACGTAACCGGCGTCGCTAGCGGGGACTCACGTGAGCTGCCTAATCCCGTTAGCTTGAAGCATCGCTTCTAATTAAAATGCCATACTATTAGAATAGTAAAAATGTATTTATATATGTCCAGACTGCTCGGCTGCCCACCCAATGCAACTACAAACATAGCAGTTCTGGCCACAGAATTGTTTCATAGGTCCCAGAGCTAATAATGGGAAATAATAAGGAGAAAGATTATAATATATTGCTTACCACCTAAGAAGGGAGCAAAATATTTCCTTAAATGTGGCTGATCCCAGGGGAATAATAAATAAATAAATAGGAAGTACTTCTACAGATTGCTCTTGTAACTTAGGGATTTGAGCACGTGCAGATCTGTGGAAATTATGTGATATGGAGGGCAAAGCATTTATCACTGCAAGGACTGAATCTTTTGGAGGTGTATCATATGACAGTGCTACTTTTTATTTTTGATTTTTTTTTAACTTGTAGTTCTAAATTTTCCGTCACGCTCTGTGTCTTTCTTCATTCGCTTAGTATCCACAGACCTTTTAGGATGAGTATGTAATGTGTCCATTTATTGTCTTTAAGGATGATTAGTGCACTAGGCTGGGCTTGAAGTGATCCACATTTTCTTTCCAGCTCTCTAACATGTAGAGAAGAATGTGTTTATAATCAGTCAAGGTAATAATCAGAAATGGGAATAATAATATAGCAATGGCTAATATATTTGTCAGTTCAGCTACAATGTTTTTGATTTTCTGTTTAACCCGCTGACCGTGCACCTGACACAGTCCTTTTTGTGAATTTGGTGTATGCAAAACTGATAATACAATTATTTTAAATGCAGATTTTATCTAACAATGTAACTAAAAATTTCAGAGACACCTCAGCTTCCAAAAATGCTTTTTAATAGTTAGGGAGTTGGTTCTGTTTGATTTTTAGTTTCTTACAGAGCAACTGTACCAATACAAAGAGACACCCAGTCACTTTGTTTGGACTTTGTTACTTTTTGTTCATCAATGCAGTTAACAAGTTGTTTTGTACTTCTTTGAGTGTTAATTGATGTAAACAAAGTCTGCATTTTATCTAATCCCACTGAAGCTTGTTAAATTTAGAGATGTGCCAAATTATTCCAAAGCAGGTTGTAAAATAAGTGAACCATTAGATCCACTGGCTTGCAGATAGCATGTACAATGTGGGTTCTCTTTGTTTGTTTTTCAGTCAGAACTTTCAAATAACATTTTTTTTCATTTTTAATATTGTGTTTAGTCAATCTATGCAGCAGCAGTATGTTGCAAGCGGCAGGGCTGAGCCCTGTTGAATGTGGCTGGAACTATTTCTGGAGAAGTCCAGATATATGCTGGTAATTATACCTTGTGGTCGGCTCTTTGTTAATTTTTATAGTCAGTATTTTCAATTTCACCTTACAAAACTAGCTATTATCTCAGGTTCCAGTGTGTTGCTTGAGCCATGGCAATCTAATACATGAGGCAGCGCTAAACCACAGCCGCGTAGAGTGCCAGTGCGTCGCTTCCATTAACAATTTGCAGGACACTTAGCAATGATGCTCGTGCTCAGCTCTCTGCCTGCTAACTAGCTACCATAAACTGTCAAATCCTGTTCTTCAATGGTAAGTGTTATTTCAATCAGAAATGTTGTATGTACCTCCTAGGATGAGACACCGACACTGTCACGGTCAAGAAGGCTGAGCCTAGAGATGTGACTAGTGTTTAGTGTTTTCTGGACCTTGGGAATTGCCTCACTAGATCCATATAGGCAATTAGGTACCTATTTAGGAAATGGATTTGTAAAAACCTTACAGACTATCAGTGACTTTAATGTGCATGGTTTTCTTCCAAGCAAAAACATCCTATGGACATTGTTTTACTGAGGTGAAGCTCCGATCATCTGGTGGTGCACATTATACAAAACAGATTTGAAAAGTCAGTGTCTATAGATGTTTCTCTATCTTATCTTTCAGAATTCTCTGTTTTTTTCTAGCTGCCAGCACTATAGTATCTAATCCATCTAGCAAACAGGTGGCTCTTGCAGCATGCTTTACAATCAGTCAGACTTTGGCTCAGTCTAATTTGCTTAATCATATTAATTAATTACTTTTGTAAATGTCAGAAAAGTTCAGTGCACATTTTACTTTTTAAAAAGATTTCTGAAGATCTTTCTAGTAAATATGTAACTTTCAAATATCTGCAGTATTCCTACTGAAACTGCAGAGCATAAGTTACTTAGATTATTCAGTATGAGTACAAGGAAGCTATTCAGCTTCCTCAGGCTTTTATTTCACTTAACAAATTGATTTAAATTTCTATGAATTTATTTCCTATTTTTCTAACTGTTTAATCAGGTGAGGCCAACTAGTTTCAGCCTAAGACCTTTCCTAATTAGCCACCTATGTTAGGAGACACAATATGACATTGTTGCGTTCAACATACTCCCTGGCTGGAGGAGGTTATATTTTTTGTGGCAAACAAAAGCTATAGAATAGAAATGGTCTCTTTTTTTTTGCACAAATACCTTTTGTTTATGAACTGGAATTGACTTCTGAGCAAGGTTTCTTCAAGTATTAGCAACCCCAAAAGTCAACTTGCAAGCAGGAAATTAAAAAGGTTGCATACCTCCCAAAGGTGGAACTTGTGTTTCTCTTGTGAAATCTTTCTTTCTTTTGCTATTTGATAACAAAAGTGATTACATTCTTGTCTTGACTTAATCTGTAATCCTAAAGAGAGGTTGTGAACACTGACAGCACAAAGGTTGATAGTTTGGCACAGCACTGTTTATCTGCTCTTACACCTATATGGGGATTCCATGCAGTTGGCTGGTAAGAAATCATGAGATCGCAAAGCCTAAGTGCTGGCTTTAGTGGCAGTGAGAATAAGTGACATTCTAAAAATAAAATCCTGACCCTGTGTAGAGGTCTACAGGAACTGAATTGCAGCAAGTTGAGGTGAATTGAAGGAAAACAAATGCTCTTACCCCAAGAAACCTTGGGGGAATCACTTCAAATAAAGCCTAATTGACTAACAAATCTACAAATGGTGCCTTTCCATACGTCTGACCATTTTGTGCGTTTACCATAATTTTTCTGCTGACACGTTTTCTGACTAATGGCATCTGATGCGTTCGGTCTCCTCTGCCAGTCTGGGGCAGACAGCATGCTCCAGATGTGCACTGCAAGATCCCTGTCCTGCAGCAATAAGTCCTTCTGTTCCCATCTGTAGCAACATTTAACTTTGAGCAGACAGTTTTCTTTGCTAACAATTTCTTCTTTCTTTTGTCATCCTGCTTAATCCGGAAGTATTAAGACTCACCAACTAAAGAAACACACATTTTTTTTGTGCATACACATAGTGTGCTCAGGTTAGGCCTCAGCTTGCCTCTTACCCAGGAGATGCTTTTCTGGGAGATCAGATTGGGAGTTCAGGATTCAGGAAGGAGAGAGCTCAATACTGCTCATATAATTAAGAGCAGCAAGTATCTAGCCCCAACATTTCCATCACCATCAGGTCTAATTCTGCACTGCGGATGGTGATATCTTAAAAGCAGTCTTAAAATGTAAGCCCTTCAAGGTTTAATTGCTCTGTGCATGCTTGTGCTGCCCTGGTGTTATTAATACTGCTTAAGCTGCTAGTCTGCATAGGATCTGCTAATTTTCCAACGATGCACAGAGCTGTCAGGCATTATATAGAGAAAAATTAAGCAGAACACGAGCATAAGGGCTTGTTTTAATTGTCTGTGAATTTTCCTTTCTGATCTTGAGGGATGCTTGTGTGTGACACTGACAATGAAATGAAAATGAAGGTTAAACCAAAACATGGCCTTGCTCCCTTTAAAGGTCACTAAATCTCACCAGTCCTTCAGGGAGTGTGGGGTAAGTTTAAGCAGAAGAAGGCAGATTTTGTGTGGATCTGGACCAATTGATGTTTTTTGGCAGAAACAATAGAAAACATATTACGCTGTGTTTTTCTGTTTGTTTCCTCACACTGTGTGGTTTTGTCTGGTTTCTCTGCAAGCAAGGTTCAAGCTGGCGAGCCACTCAGTTTCCTTTTGATTTCTTTGTTGTTCGTTTATTGGAATTTGCGATTGGAAGCAGATACAGTGGATGCAGATCCAAGCGAGCCAAAGTGTTTTCAGTCTGCCTGTCTGAAAGCTCAAGTCATTGAATTTTATACAGCAGTGATATTAAGCTAATTCTTCCAACTCTTTTGGAATGTGTATTTCTATTAGGATGGATGCATTCACATAAAGTAGTTATTTTAATATCCTTCTGAACTGGAATGCAATTACTCACCCAAATTAGCCTTTTAAAATATTTACTAAAGGGGTTATGACATTCTGAGCCTTCACAAGGGTATGGTCAAAAACTAGAAGTTTATCAAGATTCAAGATGTAAGCACATGAAGTGGAGTATAAACACAGGTTATGTATACTCCATCTACATCAATAATATTTTAAAAAGCTAATCAGTATAATATTGCTTGACAGAATAGCACAAGATAAACTAATATTTTCAGTTCAATTGCATAAAGGCGGTTTAAGAATAGGACTTACCATTTGATCATACATTATATTCCCTATGAAAAAACATGTGGAAGCAGGGTAAGAAATGATAATCCAACATAAAACTGCACAAATATACACTCTATCCACATGCTCTAGGCAAGCCAATATGGTAACCAGCGCAAGGAATACTCGGCTACTCGCTAGCAGGTTCTCAGGATGCAGTGTGAGGTTTTTTTTAGTGTTTGAATATTTTTAATGCCTTCAGGCAGGCCCAGGCAGAGCACGGGGGCAGCAGGGCCTTTCTATATATATATGTATTCTGCGTGGGGCTCTTCTGCAGCATCTGGCTCCCACCTGTGCACTTAGCGCAGTTCCGAGCGTCACGAGGTGTTGTGCTGCTCTGCAGGCTCGCGATGCTCCGAGGGCCGGTCCTGGTGCTGCTCGCAGGGCGGCCGCGCTCGCCGGGAGCACTCGGACAACCTCCCCACTCTCGTGAGCCTGCCCGTGTGCCTTGTTTCCCTGCCGTGCAGCTCCGGGGCTGAACAGCTCCCTCCTGCGCAGCACAAGACAGAGTCGCTCGGGAGGCAGCATCTTTTCGGACAGGAAGACCGTGGTGAAACCTCCAGCCCACCCCAAGGATCCTGCCTTCTGCTCTGTGCAGCCCACTTGTCTCTGGCCAGACCACGGGGGATCCCGCCAGCCTGGTTTACCCTGCAGTAGCTCTGAGATGGAAAATGAGCAGTGCCTGTTTGTCACCAGGGGCTGGCGCAGGGGCTGGGGGGCAGGAGCACGGGACTGGGCACCTCCCTGGCTCCCCCATCCCGTTCCTGGATGCCAACTTTGTCCCGTCCTGTCCTGACTTGCCAAATTTAACAGTGTAAACATACTGCAGAAAGCATGTTGTCTCTCTTAAAATATGAAGCTTTCCATGTACTGATCTTTGAAAGAGGAAGGTCTTCCATGATCCTGTAATTATATATCTTTAGGGCATCAAAATATTTTAAAATCTTATATTTCCTCCAGCTACCTAACCCTCTGTCTGGCATCCTAGTCCTGCATTTCTACTGCTTCTGCTGCTGCTCTACGAGGCCCCTCAGACCTGTGCCCGCTCCGTGAGCCCCTCCAAATGTTCCTTCAGATGTTCCTTCAGATGTATCTTCATGCATATATATACATATATATACTCCTCACTCCTCAAATTAATAGTCTAGTCCTATTGATAATCTTCATTGGGGTGAAGTCTCTCTTCGTGTTGCTGAACATAGTAAAATACAGACAGCTCACAGAAAATGTTATGCAGCCACAGGCAAAAGGGTGCTTATTTCTGTGAGTTTAGCTATGTGTAATAGCTGTGCTCAGTCAAGTCCTACCCATACTACTACTGTTTGCAACAGCCCCTCCAATTAATTTTTCAGCCAATTCCATTATTTGTATTTCATGTTTGTTTTTTCTTTGAGTTTCAACAGCAAATATGATGTTAATATTTTCAATGTATTGTAAAAAGGTGAATCCATATTACTGTTTTTGGTTATTTTTATTTGCTTGTTTTCTGTTTTAACTTCTGGGTGAAGCACAAAAACCACTCCTGGATAATTTGCACTATTAATGTCTCTTCTAATGCTGTAGTGCAAGGAGAAAAACACTTGGGCTCATGGCTTTATGCACAGGCTAAAGCTCACTGCGAAAACCTCAGCCGCCTTTGCACAAACCTTGCAGACATTTATCAGTATTAGGTGTATTCAAACCCTTAGGATTCTTTTCTCTCTCTCCCCCAGGACATTGTGGGACATTTTCCATGTATATCTTAGTGGGATTGTTCAGCACCGTATCCATTCCATCTACCTCCAACTTCACCTGAAGGGCAAAATCCTTAAGATCTTGACACTATACTGATAAATACATGGAATTATTAAAGTTGCCATCTCAGCAGAATAGGATTGCTGCTGCCTTTGTTCTCAGGGGAATACATATTTCACCTAGTAGCGAGACACCCAACTGCCGCTACAATCAAAACTCTCTGAAATGCCTTTAAGCTAATCATCTTTGAACATAAGCCTTTGTTGTTAAATCAGGGACCTTCCAGATGCAAAGCACAGAAACCTTTTTTTGTTTTTCTCTCCACCTTGCACAGAACAGCTTTAAGCCTGTCACCGCTGACAGTAAGGTTCAGTGATCTGTCAACATTCGCCCCGATAAAGACGGTGAGAGAAATCCGGGGCTCTGGAGAGTTCAGTAGAGACCAAACAGTGTGTTTGCAAAAGAGCATTTTTATATGTTTTCTTGTGACAGCACTACTTTAACAGAAAATAGTTGGAGTGTGCCAAAAATGGGAGAGAAGAAAAAAAAAGGGAAAAAGACAGTAGTAGTAAGTTAGGCTAGCATGACATGATGGATCTGGGCTATGACAAACAGAATTGGAAAAAAACTTCCCTGGGGACCAACTATACCAGGTTTGCTGAATTGTATTTCTTGATTTCTTACTGTGCAACAGTGCTTTTTAGTGTTAGATTGACTAGGCTTCAGAATATTTTTAAAATTGTACAAATCAAAATCCATGTAGCTTAAAAATGAAAGATGTAAAAGGTTTAGGAGTTTGATGTATTGAAAGGCATTCTGTATTCCCTCATGTGGGTATTAAATGTACACTTTGTCTGTTTGATGAATTTTAAATCTTTGTGGATTGCAACCTGCACCACAGTGGTTTAGAGGGGCATAAACCTTGGAAGAAGAAAAGTGTAAAGGATGTGCAGTGTTCAGGTTCCAAACCAGACTGTTCTTCTCCCGTTCTGTTGCACCTAAGTGTTGCAAAACAGACCCAATCCATTGCACAGAGAATTAAATAAGGACCACCAGCAAAAAATGGGAAAATTTCCTCTTAGAATCAACTGCTGCTGGTAGCATTAAATGCAGAGGGACTTTTATCTTGTTTTAATTTCAGAGCAATATGAAAAATCAGGGAAATATTTACAAAGAAAGGTAAGGAAGGCTTAGTTCTGCTTTCTAATGAACAAAATCTCTCTCTAGCAGTGTTTTCCACAATGCTTGCGCAAAATGCTCATGGACTTTAAAATCCTAGGAAATGAGGCGATAGTCATGTTGCAAAATTTAAATGCAATGTATTATCTGTGCTTTAATGGCTGTTTTGCAGTGTGTGTTTCATAGGTGTGTCAAGTACAGCTACAAAAGAATTGGGAGGAGAAAGAGGCACCCGAATTGCTGTGAATGAGATCGTGAGGATGGAGGAGGGAAGGGCAGCCCCAGCCTTTCTGCAAACCTGGATTTGTTAAAAACAAATTTGCTCCTGTTTCCTCCCTCATCGTTCTTTCTACTGTCCTATATGAAATGTTTATTGTAATTCCTGGGCACTTGAGTTCCTGGGCATCACAGCTGGAAATCTTTCAGGATTTTGAGGACGAGAGGGTCATGAGTAACCCTCTGGCGAAGCTCTTGTGATCATGTAGGCACTTAGTGTGTGTGTGACTGAGCCGGTGTAGAGATCCAGTGAGGAGCGCGTAGGATTAGGGAGAAGGGAAGACCTTGTCCTATGCGGATGTAGGAAATGATGCAAGATGATGGTGAATGTGTACAAGACTTGTTTTTCTGATCTGACTATGAATGTGAACTGCTTACTCACAGATGTCCGTGTGGGAAGAGGATTCACGTGCAGGCCTTTAGGTGACCTGCTGTCCTGCCCTGTGAGAGAAAGGGCCTTCGTGTGTGCTCAGACGCACAGGTAACGTCACACAGTTGAAGCAACCAAAACGGGCAGGCTTCTCCTTACATGTCTAATAGGGAATATAGGAGTACTGCAGCAGGAGTTGTTAAGGAATGTAAAATCCGCCACGTTCCAGTGTGTACCACCAGGTCACCTGTGAGGCTGTCAGTGAATCCTGGACTCTGGGGGGTTATAGCGGTGCCGGTGCAGGTTGCTTCGATCCGCGTTATCCGTCACAGCACTGCCAGCCACGGGGCTGGTGCCTGTCAGGTTCCCGACGCTGCCAAGCGGAGTTTCCATTGCCAGGGCATGTTGCAGGGCTCGGCAGGCGCTGCGACTGCCTCTGCCCTGGGGAGCAGCCACCTGGGGTTAGCGGCGAGGATCGGCGCTCGGGAACACGTCGCTGCTCCCCTTGCATTTTTAAAAACTTATTAATTTTAGAAATAAATTGCACTGCTCACCTATACCAAGATTACAGAGTATTTCCACGGGTAGAGGCAATGTTACCCAATATTCTGTTCAGTACAGGACTTGCACAGAGTTGTGCAATGAAATCTGAGCAGGACCAAATGTTGATGTGAGGAACAATGCTCATTAATTCTGTTGTCGAAAGTTTCAAGCGGTTGATCTGTATCTGTTCTTAATAAGTACTGTGGTCCCTTCCAAAAATCTGTCGAAATGTTTCTCTTCTATTTGACACGATTTTTTAAACTGCAAGAAGTTCTCTTCCACCTATCATTAAACTCAGGTCTGCACAGAACTGAGGTTTGTATTTGTACAGTCATCTATACAGTGGTTCATTAATCATCTATATAACGCAGGGTGTTACCAGTGTAATATACACAAAGTCTCCAGCCAGCTGGACTTACAGATTTCTAGCAGGCCAACGACACACCAAAAATACTTTGTCATTATAACCTGACACTACATTTTCTGTAGAACAGAGGAGACTCATGAATACATTCAAGAGAAGTCAGTAGCATGTGCAGCTATGGAGAATTATTTAATTAAATCTGGAAGCTTTCGAGGAAGCCATAAAAATGAGGTTAATATGTCAGACTAATAAATTCTATATAATTAAGCTCCCCAAATATAGAAATTTCAGAATACGACACTAAACATATCACAGTACGGACATCAATTTATTTAATCTTAACATTGTTGCATTGTCTCCATGAACTTCCATTGGTGTCACAATAAGATTATTATGACAGCACCATTAAGCCCCATTCAAATGAATGGGGAATTAGTGTCATGATGGAAACAGCTGCAGCGAAGAGCTGCAGTCTACGATCGGTAGTTATTTTCAAAAAAAAAATCACATATTTTGCTATTGCAACAATTATATTTTCTCTTTAGACACATATGTAATATGATGAAGAAGCCTGTTTTGTTTTGTTTTTTTTCAGGGCACACTATAAAAACAAACCACCAAACAGCAAAACCCTACGATAAAGGGCTGTATGAGTTGTGCCACAAAATCCTCCCCATTTCAGTTCTCTCTGCAGTTTTTACTCATCTATATAAAACCACGATGGAGAGACTATTATGCTGTATTTTACAGAGTGCCAGTTGTGAACTTGGGTGAAGCCTCTGTAGTCAAGAATCTCGATCTAACCTGCGCTGTCCCTCTTCCTCTGTGCCAGAGCGGAGATAGGGAGAGATTTTAGTCAATCACAGCAGCCTTGGCGAAGGGGAGAAGATGACAAGGCTGTGAGCCTTGACAGCCTCGGCTACCTGTGTGGCACCAGTCCCTCAGCTCTCCCATAGTGCTGCTGTATTACTTGGAGCTCGCATTTTCCTTAAAAGCGCTAAGCAGCTAGCATTACATATCACAACTTTTCTTAAATACTAATAGATTTAATAATGCATTCAGGATTTGTAGCTCTCACCATATTTTTCTTGCATATTAAACATCTAGTTCTCTACACAGTGGTAAGGAAGCATATTTACATTTATGTTTATGTATTGTGTATGTATTCTATTTAATAGAATTTGATAGAAAATGAAAATGTGTTATTGATATATTGAAAAGAAAGTTTGGTTCTTCATGCAAAGATGCATGTCCTCAATGTATATGAACCGTAATTCTCCATGCTTTGCAAGGCAGATTTAGATTAATATGCATGTTTCATGACCAGCCTAAAAGACTAGAAATATTTAATACTTTAAGCTCCAGGCTGGGGTGCTGCAGAGTGGTTGTTTTGACATCTATGTTGTTTTACAGTTAATATTATAAGTAACTATTGGAGTGAGATCGCAACCTTAGGGATTTTTAATGACTTTCCAGAGAAGTGATTGTTTTCTTTTTCATAATGAAAATTTCAACCGTGAAACCGAATTGTTTGACTTGCTTGCTACCTGTTTAATGGTTCTTGTCGTGCCCTCAAGGACCCCAAACATTATCATGACACACTGAAGTGACAATATATAGTTTCACCATAAAACATTCTTCTCCTTGTCCGAGAGCTATTGCTGGTCACTCGTCACCTATACGTGTCCCTTCTCACACGCTCTGACCTGCTGCAGTGGTTCTGAGTCCCCAGCTTCAAGTAGCTCAGGTTGCAGAAACCTGGGAGGTCAATTCATTCGCACTGCTGGTTCCTGCTGGCATTTTAATGGTCGCTCCCATTAAGAGTAATGTGAGCCATATAGTCGTATCCCTGGGCCGTGGGGAACAAGGGTGCCTTTGTGTAACAAATGGAACGTAAGCACCTGTTGTAAACAAATTAAATACTGCTTTTAAAAACACAAATATCATTCTGTGCCAGTGTCATGCCAATCACGTGGAGCCAGTTGGTGGAACAATGTACAATACAATATATGTTCTAAATAGGTATGCTGTGCATCTCTCGTGTATACGTTCTCTGATGAAAAGGCATTTTGTTCAGGATACCTAGATTGAGTTTCTTGTAGGGCAGCTGCTTTAGAGGATATAAGATATTTGTCTCAACCACCTGTTTCCTTTCATTGTCTCACATTCAGGGTTGTTGGGCCAGCCCCTGTGAACAGATAAGGCAGCGTTGCTGTATTTTGTTTATAAGGGCACTTGTTCATGCTCTTAAATATTAGTTGAAGGACTTCAACTGGGTAGCCCCATGCGAATTGGATGAAGCAGCTGCTTTTATTGTGAACTGCAGTTACTTGGGGCTTTATGCCTTGGCACACACCGTTAGGGTCTTTGTTACTTTTTTTTTTAACTTGCCTTGCCAGAAGAAAAGAGTTAAACTAATTTTATCTTTTCAAACAGCTGCAGATCCAGAGAGGGAGAAAAAAAATCAGACTGTACAAGAGAGAAGTATTCATCAGTGGTGTTTGAGGCACTGCCGTGGTTTGTGTAGTCTGTTACTCCGGAACTGTCTGAGTATCAGACTGTTGATTTGATATAATTTTCCATCCAGTCGGCTTTGCTGAATCCCTGTGTAAGTCCTGTGGGAAGAGCAGAGCAAGTGCTGGGATCCATGGATCCATAGGGCTTGGACTCATTGGTGCTCACACTCCTGCCTCCCGAACCACAGAGGTGCCGAGCGGGAAAGGAACAGGGGTTCGGGGGGCTGCACGGGAACCTGTGTGGCCGAGAACAGGGTTCTTGTGTTTTTGATAAGTAAAACATGCTCATAGATGCCAGATTTTGAGTAATATCCTTAGATTATGAGTCAGTGGGGTAGCTAAACCATATTTCCTTCTTGGTAAGGATATTAGGATACATTCTGGTGAAATACTGTAAGGCAAGAGAATTTCTAGGAATAAAATAGCCTTCGGACTCCAGTGAAAACAGTCCTGCTATGTACGCCATGATTTCAGTCTAAATAAGGAGGATTAAATGTCAGCTCTATTTGTTTAAGTGTCATTTCCCTTAATTTACCAAGAATAATAAAATCTTGACAATTGAGCATTTAAAAATGTGAAAGTTGCAACACGATCGTATTTATTTTTATAGTGATACCTGATCTCCGCCTGTTGACGTTGGTGACGACTTCTGAGTGAAGTCAGTTTTATTATCTTCTTTTCAAAAAAGCTGTATTAATTCTGTCATACCATTTTTAATGTTTTAAAAATCCCAAAGTGCCTCACTCTTCTGCTTATGATTCTTGATAAAATCATGCAAACACAGCCAGTTTGATGCTATTTTTTTGTTTACAGTATTGCTGTGTTGTTTTGGTTAACAGAATGAAAAACAGCACAGTTAGACTACGAGTAAAAATGTTTTATTCTTAGTTTGTTTCATCAATAAAAGCTGACATTTTTGCAAGAAAGATGTTATACTATTGGAATTAACTCTTAGTCAATTGTAAATAATTGTATTATATTGGTATGTTATCATGAAGATTAGAAATCATTTCCTACAGAATCATGTTCTTGCTTTCTCAGCACTGTTTCAATTGAAAGGAATTTGAATGAAGTGCATCTCATTACTAACATAAAGTAGATGGAGCTTGAATAATTTTTATATTTATTTCCCATAGATAGCTATTACATTTCTTATCCTATCTATCCAATTTTTTTAAAAATAAATTGTTTTAATCCATTTTTTTGGAGAGAAGCAATGAATTTGTTTTTTGCAGAAGTAATACATCTGAATATATTGTAATATGCATAAAAATCTGTTAACACAGTTATTTATACAAAAAGTGTAGCTGCCTTACCTTTGATTTAATTTACATACTTTATTTGCCTTCTGACAAGTTCTTCCCTTGCCTTTTTTTATTTATGTGCCAAAAATATGTCTTTTCAGATAAGTCAACTAAAACTTTAATGTATTGTATATTTTAAAACTACATAAAATGTTTTATGCATTCGCTAGTTTTTTCCCACCAGCATTTGTTAAAGGTGATGCTATATCAAGATTAGACATGTTTTACCACTGATAACAGCATAATGACATTGTATTTCTTAAATATTATGAGCAAATAGATGTGTTCTAGTTTAAAGTCTAAGCTGACATTTAGGTTGAATTATCAAGCATTAAAAAAAGAAAAAAAAAAAGAATCTCCATTACTCGAAGGCTAAAACTTTGGCAGCCTTCGTTTGTTAAATATAAGAATTCAAGCCCACACCCTGGGAAAGAATTTGATGCATTTACTTTAAGTATGTGAAAGATGTGAGCAACATAATTATTTTTCCATTCAAATGTGGAAAACAATAAAAGTTTCCCATATGTAGTTCATAGGCTGTAACTCACATCACTCAGCACTAAAGCAATAAGCAATCGAGTGTTGATACAAAGAGCTGAAACTCTGGAAATATCAACTTAACCCTTGCCTGCCTTTCTGTGCACTTTGCTACTGTAAACATGCTTTGAATTTACATAAGCCACCATTCATATTCTTGTGAGTTCATAATATAAATAATGCAGAAAATCTCATTCGCTTCCCTAAATTATGCTAGTCATTACAGATGATTCATGTGAGTATTAATCTCTTGGATGTGGCAGAAAACTAGGGAGGAGAAACTACCTATCACATCATTTGCAGTTAAGAACCTGCTGCATGTCTCTAAGCTTTACTTGAAATGCTTGTGGTAATTGCATCTTGGAACTCTCTTGCAATCCGAGGAGCAATATGGACTTCTCTGTGATTTTCTGCTGCTAGAAAATCAAATTGGTGGAAATATGCTAAAGTTGCAAACTGCCTGGGGCCAGCACGCTGTCCCGCTGTACGTCAGGAGCAGCGCAGGCCTCGGGGAATGTTGTGCCATTGGAAACATCTTCACATCTCTCTGTTTGTTCCATCGCTGTTGTCTGATGAGGGGACAGGTTCATCAGGCTTAAATATTTGTCTCCTGAGAAAATTTTGCAGTAAATTGCTTTTATCTCTCTGAAGGCCAGGCGTGAAACTGCTTAATTTCTTTGAATTTCTTACCTTGGCAAGCTGTGGCACAATGGATGCTCAGATGCTCTACGGATTAGCTCTGGAATGCTGTATTCCTGGTGAAAGATGCACCGCAATGTAGGAAAGGCTTCCATGAATTCCCCCAGCTTTGAGTTCCTCATACGCCCGGTCTTCCCCGGAGCCTCTGCACTGTCTTACCTGCCGTGAAAAGAAAAGGATAAGGATTTGGGGGATTCAAATGTTGCATTTGGAGTGAACGTGGGCTGGAGCCCCAGCTTTGCTGCTCTTGGCTCTGACTACCCTCCTACCCAGGGTTCTCCATCTCTTGGATGGCAGAGACCATCCCGTGGGCTCTGTACTGTATTCACAACTCCCAGGGAAAGTCGGAGGGAGCGGAAAACACAACTGGACGTCGAGCAGCTCTGCAGAGGCAAAGGGAAAGGCAGGGGGCAGCCAGCCCTGTGGGCAGACAGTGAGGAGGGGCACGATGAGCCGTGCCTGGTGAGCACCCGTGGGATGCACACAGCCACACAGTTCACTGCAGAGCTCAGAAAAGTAGGGAAATACTTGCCTCGGAAAATATATTGCAGTCATTAGTCACAGATATTAGGAGCCGGACGTTTATACCTGGTGTTCATTAATAGTTGATGGATATATATAATACATTGCTGGATAATTATATTTAAAATGCATTAAATGTTCTCTCTTTCTGAAAGACAGTAGTGGCATAAAAATATTGGCTTTGCCATTAGCAAGTGTAAGCTATATGTGCTTTAAAATGAATATCTGATCCTACTTTTTTTGGTGGTTTTATAATACTGACCATCCTGCCATATTCCAGACTGCCTATTAGCTAAGGAGTATGCCAGCTTCTAATTAGAAGATGAGAGAACATGAAAGTGGGGATTATTATAAAAAGACATGCCATTCATCCTGCTATAAATACTATTGTGAGGAATCAGACGTGTGTAAGATAGGTAGTACGTGGAGGCTTTGCTGTCGCTCACAGAAGCAGCTCATAACATGCTTGTTATTAAAAAGACCTTTGGGGAAAATGTATCTGTAGGATATAGGTGACTGGACAGCCTGGATCCAGCTTTCCAGGAGGCCACCAGTACTATGTTTCAAACATTCTCATCTCAAATACCTTGAGTATTCAAATATTTGCGACTCAGATATAAAAGCCAGAAAAAGATGCTGGCTGTAGTTTTGATATAAGCCACTTCCTCGTGTTTTCTCGTGACACTATGCTGAGGTTGGCTTCGAAAACGCTAAGGTTTATTTGGGAGAGCTCTTAGCTTAATTTTATGATTTTATGGATTCAGTGGTATTCTTCACTACGAAGTTTTAAAAGATACAAAAGAAGAAACCTTGTTCAAATGTAGAAGTTATTTTTGCAGTAACGTATGTCATGATTTTTAAACATTCAGGCCTTTAAACTTTTTTTTCTTTTTTTTTTTTTTTTTTTTTTAGTGTATGTTCTTGCCAATCCCAGCACAGTTCTACAAAGTAAAATATTTGGCAGTGAATTCATATTAACAGATGGAACAAGAAATTAACACGTTTTTGCTTCGCTAATTCACAGTTCTTTTAATACGCTAATTCTAAATCACCTGTTCTGACTTTGACAGGCTACAGACACCTGTTTGGGGTAATATTCCACAGCTAATTATTACATGAGAAACTCGGTTTCCAACAAAAGGGTTTCTGTGTGAAATTGTCATAGTTAACAAATTAGTAATACCAACTTTATACAAAAATAGCTTGCGGTTTTCATTTACATGCACTTAACCTTGCCCAGGGAGCTGGGAGCAGGGAGGTGGCATTGGAGCAGCATTCCTGCCCGGCACAGCAGAGCCCGGGCCCGCTCGAGCGCCCGCTCGCGTCGCCCGGCTCCGGGTTTGAGTCCGCTCCTCTGCACGGAGTCCGCGCATAGGCTGTGAGGCCGGGCATGCACACGGACACCACGGCATCGTGCGAGGGGTCTGCTCCGAAGGAGGGAACGGAGGCATTCCCGAAGGATTGGGGTTGGTGCAGTTGAGAAACAGAGGAAGAAAAGGGCCTTGTTCTCAAGCGATGACTTTACAGCAGCGTAAAGGCTTTGCAGTGCTGTTGAACTTTGAGTTTTTACTGCTTACTTCGGCACATCAGATGTGACTGTTTAGAAGACTTGTAGGACGTTGTTTAAATATTGCCCCAAAAGCTAGCAGTGCAATAATTTAATCCTAGGTAATTGAAAGTGTGGGTTTTTTTTTCTTTCTTTCTTCCCCCCTTTTTTTTTTATGTGCCTGTAAGAAAAAAAATGCATGTGTTGTGCTTGCCTTTTTAGAAGTTTATTACACTTCTGTCATAATGAGTCGTCATGTTCATACATGAAAAAGGGGGAATGGAGGAGAAGGAAGCTATTCCATTCCACACGCTGATCCTTTGCTCTTTTGCTTTTCACACCAGAGAGATGACGAAGTCCTTGTTTCCGGGCCCAGCTGTGCATCTATGTAGAGGCCAAACAAGGCCAAGAGCCTGTACTTGTAACAACTTTATTACAGCAGTGAAAGAGCTCAATCTGCAGTGGAAATTAGGGGATGAGCAAGGTTGTTTAGTGGAACAGGATGACAAAGAGCGAGAGGTGAGTGATAAGGCAGAGAAAAGACAGAATAGAGCAGCAGAGGGTCTTGCTGCAAAACTAGAGCAGCTAACGAAGCCTCTCTGGTGCTACCATGAGCTCTGCTTCTGTGCTCTGCCTTTTTCCCCTTATGTCTTAAAACTCCCCCCAAATCTGAAGCCCTTTGCTCCTCTTGCTTTGATTCTTCCTAAACTCACCTCTAGTCTCAGGAGCTCGCTGATGATAATTACGTTTTATTATTTAGCTGTAAGATATAAACAACTTACTGAATTTCTTTTGTTTTCTTTACTTTTGATTCTTTTTTCCTCTTCTCTGATCATTTTCCCACCTTTACTCCTCCTCCTCTTTTTGTAGTTTTCAACTATCTTGGCAGACAATCTACTGTAAACTGTCACACAAATTGCAGTCTTAAAAGATAACGTCTTTGTGGTAGGTCTAATATAAAATATATAAAATGTAAAATAACACCACTCGTGAGACAAAATAACAATGATCAACATGCCATTTTAGATTCCCTTTGATGAGATGGGCTTCCTCCAGCGATCAAGGGTTTCTAGTGAGCAAGGCAGTCGCAGCCTCTCTGTGCTTGGCATTGCCACTGCGGAACATCTGGAGCCTCAGGAGTGGCACTGCGTGTTACTGCCAGCTCAGGCTGACTAGAGTCATCTCTTAGTGTCCCTGTTTCCTCAGGATGTGGAACACCTGGATTTCACCTCCACCAGGGTTGGTCTTTGTTTGTGCCCCTCTGTAGGTTCCACCAGGAATACAGATATGTCTGATGATTGAGAAGCCAGAGAAGTCTAAAAAATCCTGGAAAAACACTACACAGAGTTACCACTGATTCTAATAAAATTATAGAAGTATTTTTAGTAAAAAAAAAAAAAAAAAGTAAGAAGTCCATGACGACTCCATCTGCTGATTAAATTCAATTCAAATTAAATTCATTTACTCTTGCTGCACCAGTTCTAGTTCTCAAAAGTTGATTAAAATTAAGCTGCTGACTACCTGGTACCTGATAGGAGCACAATTCCTGTGATCATGTAGCTTCTCTGATTAGAGAAATTAATGTTATATTTGAATAGTGTTACTGATATAACCCATAGTTTGAATGCCTCGTAGCATGAAAATGTGTCGTTAGTGACAACTGTAGGAGCTTAACAATTCATTTAAGTAGATGGAGTCTAAAATCTCTGACTCAGTCCCGCACTCGGTATGGATTTATAAAAAGCAAGTTGGAATATTAAATTATCTGTCTGTATTAAAGTTCTGCAACTCGTCAGAAAGAGCAGGTAAAATATCTGTGACAGTTTTCATTCTGTTTTCTGTAGAACAATACTTGCTGTATCCCTCTCTGAACTAATACTGCAATAAATTTTAAGTGAAGCATAAGACAGTCCTTTGTAGCACCAATAACAGGATTTGAGGAAGACAGGTAGAGTTGGGACTTGCACCTGCACCTGAGGGGCTTTCTGTTTTTTACTGTATCAAGATGCATGTTATTTTATTGCTGATGTCTGTGTCCTTAAATGACTCTTCGTGTTTGACAGTAGTTTTCAGTTGTAGTTGCTGCATTCTGCTTTGTAAGACTTTGTTATTGCTTTAATCAGTTTCATTACACCTCGGTGTCTAGATCCTCTCCTTGTCAAAATGTCATAATAAGGCATTAACCATGGGAAGATGATATGCATCTTAAAGCAGTAGGATCTGGCATTGATGCTTAGAGATTTCTGCACTTCCACTGGTGTACTCACATGTTCTTGCTTTTTTTTCTTTCTGTTATTTATGCTGGACCTGAGCAGAACTCCATCTAGTTAAAGCCACATAAGAGAATTAGTCTCTTCAATTAACTGTGAGTTTCCTATGAGGCATAAGCAGTGTGTTTTGTGCATTCTTACCTGTCTCACCGTGGTAAACGACAGGGCACAAACTAGGGTAAAGTCCCAAAGAACTGCAGCACATAACGGTACTTTTACCCACCATGGCTGGGAAAGAGCTACCAAGCTGATTATTACATACTGCGTTTGATCTCCTTTCCTTCAACAGTTACATGATTGATATAGAAAATTGTCAAGCCTGGAAGAACCTATTTTGTCTTTATAGTATGCTGGAAGATTTTCAGCATATGTCTTATTAGTTGGAAATCACCAGTTGAATATGGATTTATTTGTAGGCCATCTGAACAATTTGACTGGCCAGATGTATGTTGTTTGATAGCCTTTTATGCATCATTTTCAGAAGATATTCAGCAAGATTTTCTTTTATTGTGTGAAATAGCTCATTTTGTGGATAGCATTTCCTATTATTAGCACGCATGTTTAAGAGCTTACAAAGTGTAGCTGTGTAGAAGAGCCAGTATGTAGAATGCCACTCATACCTTGAGAGATACAGTAGAAACCTGTGATGAAGTTGTCATTTATTTAGTTTTGAACATCATAAACTTTGATGCTTTTGCATGTCTTTTGGTTGACAGTGATCTTTAGTTTAGGTGTTTAGAAGCTTCTTTGCTGCCTTGCTGTTCAGTAGTTCCAGTCATTCCTATCCTGGGAGCATCAACATTATCATGCACTAATAGGGTTTAAATTATTTGCAGACATTTCAATCCTTTACCTTAAAGCAAAGATACTTCCAGCTTTCTGCCTTTTCTCTATTAAAACGGATCTGAAAAGATAAATGAAATCTTATTTCTTATGCTGACTCATCCCATACAGTCCCTGCCAATCACTTTATGATTTGAGAAATGTGGCTACAACTGCACATTGATTCATTACTAAGAACAATATTTGCTTTAGCAGTTTTTATTTTGGTTATCCTTTAGCATTCGTGCTGTACTTGTGCACCTCAGGTCATCTGGATCTGTATATGTTTAAAATACAGTTTTGCTGTATTTACTGTAGAAAATCAATGGTGAGGCATTCAGGAAATGCTTGCTGATTTCAGTGGCAATTGCTATTGTGATGAATCTGGGAATGATTTCTTATATGACAGACTTAGTGAACAGGAAGGAAGGAAGCCTATAAGTTGTCAAATTAGGCTCACGTTAAAGCTTCACAAAATTTAGTTTTGTTGATCTGTCAACATCAAATATTATGGTATCACTACTTTGTCGTACAAAATTATTAATCAGAGTCCACAGAGAAGACAGGCCAAATAAAGGTCAAGTTTATCCAGATTTTAGGAAAAGCTACAGTAGAATGAGATGTAAATTATTAAAAAGATCTTCAAGAGACACAAGATTAGCAAAAACAGAAGCTTCTTCAGAGAAACCTGCTGTCTACCATTTGCACGGGTCCCGTTTGACTCCCGACGCAGTAGCGTGTGGGACGGACATGCAGCATCTCCAGCCAGCAGATGGTAGACTCTGCTTACTGGTTCAGTCTGCTCTCGTGTCTGGTCACCAGTTGGCAGGAACAGCAGTAGAGAAATTGCATCACCTTTGAGCCACAAAGCACAGTCTCTCTCCTGTATTTTGGTGGGAGTACACCCCTTCTCTCCAGTTTCTGCTAAAATAAAATTAAAAAAAAAAAAAACCTGTCAACATTACGCAGCATCTATAAATATTCTCAGATGTAGCCTGAGAAGGAAAGTATATTTTTATTAGGCTGTTTATTATGTGAGTGGAATTAGCAAGAGACAGTTGGTGTAGAAAATTAATGAACTAGAGTTTCATGGCTGGAATTTACTCCAACATGCCTTATGTTACCAGTAAAATTTGTTTGGGGAACCTCAACATACTCTTTAGGAGACATTTGTCCATTTTGCCAAATGATCACACAACTGAGCACTTTCTAATGGCATGCTCTGCTATATTTTCAATTTTCCTTTCATTGTGTAGAAACAAAATATACTGATAGAACACAAATGTTTGCATTTGCAGAGGACTTTTTGTCAACGCTTGTGAATCATTTCATGTGTGGGAGACACATGTATATGGTTTCGAGTCATACTAAATATTTTAAAAGAGCCAACAAGGACTAATTGGACGAAATCTCAACGATTTTGTGCCTAGTAAGGTATGAACTGTGAAAGACAGCTGAAAGCACTGGGGTTTGCAAAGAGAATAAAAAGCGTCTCTCAGAATTGCTTTCCACAGATTATCCTCAGTCCAGATATTAATGAAGTGATTTTGCATTCTCAACTGAGCACGTCCTTCATTACTGCGAGTGGAGCGGGGGGATCTAGCAGAGCTTCCATGGAAGGGCCGTCTGCTGTCTTCCAACAGGGAGGAAGGGACCACAAATTGGTTCATCCCTGATTACCCAGACAAACTTACTCTCTCTCTGAAGCAAAGTGCCAGTGTCGCTGCTGCTGCAGCTCTTCCTCGGCATTCTCTGAAGCAGCAAAACTTTTGCCATTTGATGTTCCGATTCACACTGCTGTGTCTGATGCCATGGAACGGGCTGGGCAGGAAGCTGGTTTCCCTCTAAGCTACCCAAGAGAAGTTTTGCTATGAAACATGGTGCTAATGCTTGAACTTGCCAGCTGTGTCTGACACACCAATTGCCAGGAGCCCGCTCCAAGTCCCATTTAAATGAATGGGGCTTTCACTTTTTTGGTAGGCTTCAGTTCTCGCCTCAGTTTCTGTAATGCCACTAGCCTGGGTGTCTTCCTAGCTCGTAATGCACTGCAGTGACAATACACGGTCCTCTGGAATCCATGGGGAACTGTACAGGTCGTAGGTGGAAAATGAAGTGACCACAGAAAACCAGACACAATTTCTGGTTGCTCTTTATTTACTTCCTTAGCAGTGGGTGAAACCCTTGGAGTTTCCTCTCTGACCTGCGGCCGGCTGTGAGCAAAGGTTTGCCGGGGCCTTCGCACCCCGTCACAAGTGACGGTGCCCTGGGTGGTTATGGAGCAACGTGCTGCTCCCTGGCCTCATTTCTGCCCTGCTTGGAGCCAGATGACATGCTGCAATTTCTACAGTGAACTACTGCAACAAAAACATTCTGGTTTTCAATGACAGGAGACATTAGTACTCCTTAACTAATGCAATGGCCTGCGAATATTTACAACTAGGGGTTTAGCAGAATGCAGGCATCCTTATATATCTTTGCCAGTACAATTCAGCTCTGATCTTGCAGCCTACCACTGTTGCTCCTGCCGTCCTACGCTACTTGGTCTTCTAGCTCATTCTAGGCTCCGTCCTAGGGCCTGAAGCTGAAAGTACCAACCACAGATCTCTGGAGTAGGGCCCTGATACAGAGGAAAAATAATAGAAGAAAAGATTTGTCTCATCTCTTTGGCATGAAAAGTTCAGCTGGACATCTCATAAGAAAAGTCTGCCGTGACCTCTGGTACTTTCTTCTCAAGTCAGGTGACTGCAGGACAGTCCATCTCATAGAAAGCTGCTTTTCCTGCTGCTTGTTCTCACTATCCCAGGAAGAGCTATCAAGAGCTGTGCAAAATGGAATGACTGATTTGTTCAGAGCTAACTGAAAATTCTCAGCCCTATTGAAAAATCTGTTCTGGATTTAGTTAAGCTTTTTGTTGAATCCATATTTTTCAGCCCTAAACCTATGAATCAAGATATCAGAAACTGGATTTATAATCAACAGTTGCGGTACTGAGTGTGCCCGGGGATGCCTTATCTCCGCGATGTTATGAACCAAGCAGCTAAGCTGGTCTGTAGGGAACGTCACTGAGTTACACGGGCGCTGCAGATTACTTTCTTCCAGCGCTAAGCAGGGAACTCCGTAATGATGCGAAGATATTAAACTACCTTTAATGGCTTCAGCTCTAGTGCTGGAAGCAGCGACAAGTCTGTGCTGCTCCATCTGGGTTTCATCAAGTGTCTGAGTTTGCTCAGGTATTTCTTTATGCATATATATGTATATAACCAGAGCCATGTCATGGGAGGCGGCACAGCAGCAACCAGCCTCTTCCAGCGACCGTGCAAAAGAGCTCCTCACACGGTGCCCTCTTTGTGCAACTTTCTACCTAATGCCAAGCTCTAGCCTTGATTCATCCCACTCAATATCTAAGAAAGCATGCAAGGACATAAGGTTTAGTATTTTCTACCTAAGTTCCCTTATGCGCATCAACTTCCAGAATTAGATGACTACCCTCCAGTTTATTTTATTCTATTTTATTTTGAATACCTGCATACATTATAGTACCCTGGAAGTCTAAAGAGTTTTTCTTGGCTGCGTGAGCTAGCTATAGTAAGCGATGCATTTAAGTACGTTCCATGTTACATGAAACATATGTTTTCAAAACCACAACAACACCAAAAAAATGAGGATGATTGAGATGTCATATCAAACTCATAAAAGACAACAAATGAACATAAATAACGATTGGTTAATCTGGGGTATTTTTCTCCCATTTTGTTTTGCAATTCCAGCGATGTATGCCTAAGAGAGAGAGATTTGTAAATGAGCATGGCTGTTTCAATTCTCCTTGCAGAGTGTGCACCAGTACATTGTATAAACATGAGTTTTTTAAGCCATTTAGTGCTCCACCAAAGTAGCAGGGCATTAGGTTTTCATTCATTCATCTGAAAACAATTAGGAGAAAATGCCACTTATCTTAAATAGTATTTGTCAGATTTTCTTCATCAAACTTGGTAAATACATATCTTCTGACATTTTGATGTATTATCATCAGTCTAGGGTAAGCCTAAGTGACTGGGCTTTGGCCCGTGAATAGCTTTTGTTGCTGTATGACATTAAAATGTTGTGTGTTTTTTTAAAGACGATAATGAATATTCAAAATTAGAGTTATTCTGTGTTGTACCCACTGTAGGTCAGGTGTCATAAGATCAAGGGAAGTACGCAACCTAGAGGTTTTACACATGTTTCTGTATTGAATTTTTCTCGTGGAACTTCTGTAGATGAAAAATGTGTATTAATTCATGTCAGATTTTTTTTGAATTGACAACTGGTCAAAATGCAGATATTTTAATTGTGCTTAAGAATTCTTTGCATTCATAGAGATTTACAGACATTAATCCTCTCTTCCCAAATATTTCCTTTGAGCCTACCACCTACTGATTTATGTTGGTTCAGTCCCAAATCTTTGGGTACCTCTGAGTCTAGTCATCAATAACACACTGCTTCCCACATCTAGAAATATGTAATGTGCCACTAAACGTTGGCACCACACGAGACATGATTAGGACTTCTATTTGTAAGTTTTATTTTCCAAAATCTATTCTAATTTAGTAGCACCTTCTCTGCTGTGGCTTTACTTTTGTCTTTTCAAGGTAAAGAAAAGAGATATCAGAGAGATGAGTCTTTGCATAACATTTTATGTGATAATTGTCAGGTTGAGGAAGGCAGCAGCTTTGCATGTGCCCCCCCCCGCACTCAGGGCTCTGCTGAGGAAAGGTAAGTGCGGATGAGCCCAGCGATGAAGCAGGATTTCAAAGACCTGATCCCAGCTTCCTGACTCCCTTGAAGCTGGCAGTGAATTCAATACCATTTTTTGTTTTAATAAAGACTAGAATAATAGTGAGAGCTCCAGATTTTCTAAAAAAAAAAGAAAAGGTTAATGTAGTGTCTGGAATCTGACCTCAGGTCTAAACTGTGATTCTAATGTTAATCATTATGAGACATAGTTTCACACCTCGTAAATCCAGGCAGCCTATTTCTACTGTCCAGTGCAATATTTAAAAAGAAAGCGGTTTCACAAAGACATGCATCACTGTAGATTCCCTTTTTGCACTTTTTCAAATTATGTTGCTGCTTTATACAAACCACCTTTCATGAGCTGTCTGCCAGAAAGCTCTAAAAATAATAGCACAGACGCTTGCAACAACAAATTGGCTACCTCACTTTCAGGGAATCGAATGTTCAAATGAAAAGGTTTTTGCTTCCAAGTATTCGAGGCATACCTTGAATGTGTTACCAGGCTCAGATGCACTGGTTATAAAAATAAAATAAAAAGGAAGATAAAGGACTTGTTTACATTCATTTGTGATTACTTTGCTTCCTTTATAAGATACGCTGAAGTGAAGGACAAAAAGGAATAGTTTGAGACGGTTAGTAATTTTCCGTGGATATGGCTTTAAAATGTCTGTGGTTGTTTTTATCTTGAGACTGTTAGTTTCTGCATCACCTGTGTGGATTGTATGGATATAGGTTGTCTCTCTGATTTGAAGGGTTCAGGTTCGTTCCCATCCAGAAGGGAACAAGAGTCACATAGCAAGAGCAGCGCTTGGGTCCGCACATCTGCGCAAGAGCTGAGTTCATACCCAGCTCCTTCCTGTCGGCCTTGCTTCAGCTAAGGGACTCCGAGTAGGAGCAGGGGTGTGTGATGTGCGGGCAGCACTTGCTGTGTTTTCTCTGTGACTGAGGGCGAGTCCTTTATTGTTGCCTTTTCTAAGGTTGGAAAGAAGGAGAGGATGGCAGAGGGGAGGATTATTTGTCTTTGCCACAGGGTATAAAGAGGTTAGATTTAGATTCTGTGACTGAACAGGCGGTGCAGTCCTCCAATGAGGAAGGTGACTTGAGCACTCTGTCCTTTGTAAATATATTTAGGATAAATTCAAATATGTGAGAGCTTGTAAGACTAAACGCTCTAATCTCTGCTTACATGACCCTCCTACCTACCACAGGAGTGAACACGAAGTCCCACAAAGGTCGGTGAAAATATCTGTGAAGAGCCCAGCAAAAGCTCGTGCGTATGAAGTTGAACAACTCTTCATAGTGCTATTTTGTGGCCATGCAAACTGTCCAAAACTATGAAAACATCCAAACACTTAGGGCTTTTGTACTCAGGGCTACTTCATTCGGACGTGGAATGCCTTCTGGAGGGCAGTGGTGACATACTCCATGAGGTCCATGAGATCATTTTTCATGATTTGTTCACGTACGGTGCTTATGAGCTCTGCAGCCTGCTGTCCTCGGCGAGCTGGAAAAGAACAGCTGAGGATGGATCCAAACTGGGCGATCTTTTTTTAAACATCCGTTTCTAAAACGGAGTTTTTATGGTTTCTCCCAAACTTCCTGGGACAAGTTCTTCCCGCTCTTCATCTCATAAGTGATAAAATGCAAATGTCAAACGTTATTACTTCTGTAGCATAAGTATTAATTTTTGGTTTTGCTAAGCAGTTTATATAGGGAAATCTGGAGCATTTCCAGTTGTCTTCACTATCATTTAGTCCTTAAAACCCAGAACAGACATTTAAACCGAAAAACATTTTATCTTACTGCAGATGCACAAGTAGCACCATCAGAAGATGAATAGTTGTAGTCCTGAACTGGCGCCTCTATCAGATAGACTCTGTATAATTAGATAAGAAAGCATTTTAACAAAGAATTACGATATTTTAGGCATTCCTTTGTGAGTTAAGGAGCGAGCTGCAAAAAGAGAAAAGTCCAGAAGTGATTAGAGGTTGATTTTCATGAGAAATTTCCAACACCTCTAATCTGATTTTTTCCTTTAATGAATACTTTTCTCAGTGATGTTGTTTGTTGTCTCAGATACCTCCCAGCATCATTTTTAATGTCATTACAATATGCAGGCTCTGCAGTTTGGCCAACTGAAAATACCAAACAGCCCATAAAAAAAGATGTGGCTCTTATGGTAATACAGATAGCAGCCTCGGTATTAGATTTGTAGCACTTTAATGCTGCCTTTTCAATATCTCAAGGCTGTTTCATGCAAATATTTAAGCTAGGTATTCTCACAAACAAGCAGACATAACATTTCAGTAACTTTGTTTTAAAAGAAAGACTTTTGAACATGCAGGAAATATTAGTACATCAAACAAAGTGAAAGACAAGGTAGTTTAACTTGTTGGTTTGTTTGCTGAAACTCTAAAGTAAATATACTGTAGCTAAAAGTGTTCCATTTTTATCTGCCTGCTGCAGTAATGGCTGTGTTACTTCAGGGCTTACACTTCAATAATTGATCAGGGTTTGTATAGCACCGGCTAAGAGCAAAAATAAGAGTGTTGCTTTGAACAAACTGCTGCAATGTTATAGCATTAGGCACAGAAACAAGATTCTGGAAATATAGATATATAAAAAAACAGGAAAAAGATGGATAAGTTGGAGTGGTAAATACTGCTTCAGGCTAGAAAGTAATGAGAATTTTTCCATAGAGAGTTTTGACCTGCTATTCAAAAATTGTTTCTTGTCTTAATAAATCCTAAAAGTGTAATTTACTTGCAAAAGGGAAAGAACAAAGGCACCAAAATTCTTTTGATAACAACACTTGTTAAGGTTGATAAGTTGGGTTTCAAATGTGTGAAGAAAAATGTGTGACAGTTTGTTTTAAGGTGACAACCTAAGTGTTCAGATACTTCCATCTTGTGCTGCTTATAAAGCAGTACACTAGTAAATGCTTTACACGTGTATATTAGAAGTGGAAACAATAGATAACATATCTTCCCATCAAATTTTGCAATGATTTCTGTTTATTAATTTACAGAATCCGTGGTATAATTTGCCTATTGCATTAGCGTTATTTCTAAACACAGTCAGTAAAAATCAAGATTATATATGTTAGTATTTCTTTCCTTTTGACAATGAATTATTTTGAGCCCTCACTTGGAGAGGATTTTCCATTGTTTTCACGGTTTTGTGTTGACTTCTTAGACCTGTCTTTTCTCCTAAATAGAACAAGCATAGCAGTTTTACAGTACTGCTAAAATACTAACAGTGTGACAACGTATGAGAAATTTTTAAAAGATGTAAACGCCATCTTTGAACTGATCTTCTCAGAATGAGTGCCTCCCACCTGGATAATTTAAAACTGCAAAAGTATCATAATGTATTTGAACTTTGTAGATCTGTCAAATATTTTAAATTTTGTAGCTAAATGATAGGAAATTTAATCTATGTGCACATAGACCTGGTACACAAAGCAAACTGGGCGTGCAGCTCTACCTGAAGGCACTTGCTGTTTTGCTCCATGCTGTATGGTACTGGAAGTCTATCGGTTATTCTCAGATGTGCTCAGAAGTAAATATAGTGCTTATGACAAGAACCTAAAGTTTCAAAAGAATAGAGAAAGGAAATAAGCATTTGCAGACTCCTCCTCTTCCCTTCATCTACAAAGCAGCGAAGGAAGAAAAATATATTAACTGGTTTCCAAACAGTGTGGGCAGGATTGCATGACATATGGCAGTTTGTTTTTACTGAGTACTTCACAATATTACATGGATATCCGTTTGAAATGCAATACATTTTTGTACTGGGAAAAAAGAGTGCACTTCATGAACCAGACACCATCTGACCAGGGTAATTCCTAGGTACTGCATCTCCATGTGAGAGTTTTCAGGTAGCGGCGCTTGCTGCTAAAGTCACTTGTCTCCTAAAAACCAAACACAAAAGCAAACAAAACCCTCTCTAGTGTTATTTTGAAGTGACGCCACTTCAGTGGCATTTAACAAAAAACCTGCTCAGATGGCACAGAAGTTGCTCCAGCGGAATTTGATAAAACGCCAATTGTATGGTATTAAGCCACATTCCTATTGAGAATTTGTATTGACAATATATTGCTTCTTGTAAGAAATATTACTTTAGGAAGTAATGAGAAAAATAAGATGTTATTGTTCATATTCTAATTGACACGACCTTCCATAATTTTAATCCTGATGTACTGGTTTTGTGTTCCCCACATCTACCTAAGGAAGTGTAGTGATTCAAAAGCTAAAACTCCTTTAAAACCCTGAAAATGGGTTCCTGTTCTGGAAAGCTGTGGTATATCTTGTCAGATCTGCTACTGTAGAACTCCAAAGCATAATACAATCCCCTCCATTGTGTATATAATTATAAGTAATTAAGCGTTCCCTATGGAAATACATATTTTGACTCAACTGAGGATTTAAACTCAAAGTTTGAGACATCTAAGGCTAATGTTTTGTTTTGTTCCATTTCCTTTTCTATTCCCACTTCAAGTTTTTTCTAACAGTATTAGGACTCAAATTAAGATGAAGAGAGGAAATGACATGAGTTGCTTCCCAAAAGGCAAGGATCAATATCTGGAGAGCCAAAAGTGCAGCAACCCATCAGGTTGTAACAGAAGAAAGTGCAGTTTTCTTCCCCAAATCATCCTGCTCGGTTGGAGGGATGCGTCACCCCTAGGAGTGATCTGAGATTCTCCATCTCCTTTCAGAATTGTTCTGACATGGATAATAATGTTGCAATTAAGGCATTGCTATTAGGTAAGGATGGAATCTAACTTGCTTACGATTGAGCCCTGGGAGGGGTAAAGCAGTGGCCTCTTTTAGGACTCCTCTCAGGTCCTTTTTACAGTCAGGTAAGCATTGCTTCTTTGGCTGGGGTTGGTTTTGCATTTTGTAGACTTGCATCACAAGCACAAATACTTGCCTTTAAAAAGCACCTTCAGAGCCAGAAAAAAGTCAGAAAGTCTAAAAATGCAATTCTGTGTTATCGTCCTTTCTGAGTCTGGGTCCTGAGTGCTATCTTGAGTGAAGATTTGCTGCTTTTACAACCGCTATTATCAGACCCTCCTCAAGGCTGTACTATTGTGTTAGGCTGTAATAGGTTTTCAAGTAACTTTTTTTTTTTTTATCTTCTGCTAAACAATATAACATTTAAGAACAACATACAAATCAGATACTGTGCTGCAGTGTTTTAGACATATTAACCTATATTTTGCCTCTGAGGCCAGCTTTCTTTCAGATGACAAAGAAATAAAACTCTTGATTTTAGGCAGAAAAAGGATAAACAACAGGAATGTCAAGCAAACAGACTATATTTATTCAACCTGACCTTAAAACTTTATAAAGTTAGAGCAGAATATATAACTAAAACTCACCAATAATCCCCAAAGCAGGTATATTTTTTGGTATGTTCCATCTATGGCATAAACCATGAGGAACAGGTGGTGAATGCTTTCCATGGTGAGAAGTGTTTCTAAATGGACTTTCTCAGAACAGTGTTCTGTGAACTAGCAATTAAAAACTGTAACCTGATCAAATAATGGTCCCCTCCAAGAGTTTTAATATCCCTCAAAGCTGAATTCAGCTGCACAGACCAGAGGCTTTTGTAAGAGCAAGAGCTGCCCACATAACACAGGGAATAAAACCAAGCAAAGTGACTGTTATTATTGTGTGTTGTTTATCCAGTGTTAATAGATAAAACACGCCAGGCACTTCCAGGATACACATCTAGTGCCCAGGGACTCTCTTCACCCTGAGTAATTGCAGTCTGCAGGAAGCTCTATATGTAAAGGAAGGCAAAGGGAAAACTTGTACAATTAAAGACATCAGTCTTCTTAGCTGTATACATTGGTTGTTTTAAAATCCGTTATTCGGGGTATATACATAGGATTTAGGGAAATGACATAGGGGAGATTGTTAACAGAGAGAAAAGACAAGGGACATAGAAGATGAGGGGGGAACAGAAAGGGAAAAGGTTGGAAAGGAAAGAAGGGGGAGCAAGAAAGAGGTTTCTGGCTGCTCAGAAGAAGTCATGGTAGTAAGAAGCAATATTACAGGCAAAAGAGCACATGGTATTTATGTGTGAAAATAAAAATGAGAGTGTGTGAGTAATGGCCTGGGATCAAGACGGAATGACTGAGCAGGAATGACTGCTTGCAGGTATAGGAATTGGGAAAGGTGAGAGCGGGTCCTGGGTCTCTGGATGGGCAGGAGGCTATGGCAGCCGGGGAGATGCCGATGTGGGCAGCAGGCGGGGGAGGAGATTCCAGCTGCTGGTGGCTTCCGAGGATCAGTATTCCTGCACTGGCGTTAAAACCTGCTGGTAAGGGGTAGTGGTCTATACACAGGGCAGCAAAATCTTGCATGGACTTCATTAACTAAAAAAACAGACATCTGTATGGTGTGTCTCTGTGATTAGTCCTTGTTTGGGCCTGTGATACAGGAAAAGAATTAGAAACTAAACCAAAACCAGCAGGATTTTAGAATTTTTACTCTGTTTGAATACAACATTCCTAAGTTAAGAAATACCAGAACTACACAAACTTAAATTAAAAAACAAAACAAAACACAATGAATGCATCTATTTATCTATCTATCTATCTGTCTGTCTGTCTATCTATCTATCTAGTGATGGCCTTCAGTTAGATGATCACATTCTGCCTTTTTTCGGGGAGCTTCTACATCTTTTTGTACACAGGGAAAAGCATCTTCGGGGTAAATCATGGATTTGACTTGTTTGCTGCGATGCTGAAAGCCGCTTGGCCAACAGGAGCCACCCGACTGGCCATGTGCAGCATTTCTGCTCTTACTTGCACAATTTTTCACAGGGATGTGTTCCTCAATTTCTAGAGGAACATGTTGCAGAACTACTGGAGGCTCACTGCTGTAACTCAAAGCAACAAGAGTTGTTTTGACCTAAAAAATGTTATACTTTATTTTATTTTATTTTATTTTATTTTATTTTATTTTATTTTATTTTATTTTTGTAGTTGATATGCCAAATTAGCTCATACTTTTGACATTAATCTCTTCATTCCTAAAATTCCCAATTGTGGAGATTTTCAACTGCCAGAATGGAACCCTCTTATTTTGGGTATTATAAATGAAATCATTAAGAATCAAAACACTGTGAGCATTGCAGAAAAAAAACAACAACATGCAAATAAATTTGGAATTCAGAATTGGACCTAAATACTGTGCAATAATTAACAAGCGAGTAGTAGGGATTAAATGAAATATTGAGTAGCTTTGCATCAAACAACCCAACCATTCTGTGCTCTGAATTAGTCAGGAGCCTATGGAAAACCTGTGTATATGGTCATGTGATTAAAGGAATAGATTTGCATTTGGGAAATGGATAATAATCCTACAGTCATTATTCAAACTTCAACATATTTAGCTTTCTAAACTTCCTAATGTTTGTGTTTTATATATATATATCTGTAATCTGTATGTTGGTATCAGCTGTTTAGTAGTCAGCGTTGCTTGCACATATATGCCAGAGTGTTCTGTAAGGATCTTTCCTATTTTTATGGAAGGTTTGTTTAGGCTTTGTCTGATCTAAATGTTTTTTTTTTTTTTTCTGGAGAGATTTTTGGAGGAGAACGGTGCCAGGCATCTGTACAGTTGCATCCATGCAGTTGTTTAACATAGACACATTAAAAACTAATGTAAAATGTGGCAGGAACTATTTTCGAACCGTCATAAAATGCACTGAAGCAATTCCCTGTTTACATTGCTGGTTCATACCTTTATTCTGCACAAGAGCAGCTCTATCAGCTCATCTGCTGTGGTGCAAATTCTACAGTCATCTTCATTTAGAAAGGCCTTTTATTTAAAATAACGCAAAAGATAATCTATATTGGGCAAAAGAGGGGCAGTTAGTAGCGCAGAGTCATAATATTGCCAGAGTAATCTGAAAATTTGGAGTTTACTGCCAAAAATGGTAGGTACTTCATCAAGTTCTCTTTTGTTTGCCTTCTCCCCACCCCCTTTTTTTCCCTTTCTCTTTTCCTTTCTTTCTTTTCTTTTTCTTTTTTTTCCCTAGGCTGGCCCTCTCTCTTTATTTGTATAAATAATTGAGGATGCAATTATTTATGGCTGCACATAAGGATTCTAGATGTCTAACCATCTATCTGAGCCCACAGATCAGATAGTTTGTTATCTATATCCCTATTTGCACCTGCAAGTCATTGTGCTTGGAAATTAGCTCCTAGTCTAATCGTGTGCACAGACAGAGGTTGGGCTAAAGCTGCTTTAAAAACCAAACCCATTCTGCAAAGTGAGTGTGCGGATACCCAATACCTCGGGTTTGAAGATTTCATCCCGGGTGGAGTAATTCCTAGACTTAAAGAATTTGCTGCTATTGAAAATACTCCAATGTGAGCCACTTTCTGTCTCCTTCAAGCTGCCCGTGCAGGAGCTGGAGCAAGGTGGTGGGGAGGGAGCTCAGAATCCTTCGGATCGCCATACTGGATCCGATCATTACTGGGATCATCCCTGCCATGGGGCTGCTCTTGAAGAGAACAGCACAAGGGCTGATCTAGGCTCCCTTAAAACTGAGTTTATTCGTAATGAGAGACCCTTTCTTGAGCAGAAAGAGAGCACTGACTGCGGTCCCGATGTTTGTTCTCGCTTAAACCTCGTCCTCTATTTTGGGTATTTTCCTTTTGAATCATGCTTGTGCAGCCTGCTTCCCATTTCAACCTGAAAATGTCACAGAAAAAGAGAGGGCTAACTTTAAACAAACTGCATTTTTCAGGAATCAGGTTATAAAGTTCACTGCCCTAGAGGAGGCAGGTCCTTGTAAAATTCTGCGTTATGAAAAAAAATGGTTATCTGTATCTAAAGGTGAGGAGTATGATGTCGGGCTTACAAATTATATTTTTCTGTAAACACAGCAGGGTTAGAAATACTAGTCTGAGCTGTTCAAAATACTTTTGAATAGCCAACAAGAAACGATGTTTACCATTTTACAGACGCTACTGCTACTTTATTGTCTGAGTGGCTTCCATGCACTTCCATAAATTTAAATTGGATATTTGCTATCCAAATTGACAGCGGGTGATTAAGCCAAAAATAAGAGCATTCACCTTTAAATTTTAGCTGTGGCATCCTGTTATATTCCCAACATTATGTTACATTGCAGCAAGGCAGTCACTGCAGACCAAAATTTGATGGATATAAAGCAGATCAAAAGGGTATAGTGATTTTGAAGTCAGGGACAATAGATGCTTCAATATTTGCACATTTCCACTAAAGAACCTTGCGTTATTTTGTCACTGTGTTTCATTTTAGGGGTGTTACGGAACAGTCTGCATTCTTTGATAGACCCCTTAAATTGTACAATTTAAGAACACTGACTGAAAAAAAAGATAAATTAAATGGGTAGAAATATTTTCAAATCAAAGAACAACTGACATATATAAAAATGATGTATGTTTCTTACATAGTCCACAGGGAGAATTCTGCAGGCTTGCTATGATCTCTACAATTTGCCTCCGGGCAAACGAGGCTTTGGGATATTCTATTATCCCTTTGGTCTGTTTATCATGGAAACTGATGTACAAATCGAAGGTTCTTGTGGACCTTTCCTTTCCGTTTTCCAGATCTGCTCCACGGGAACTTATCACCTGTCCTCACCTTCAGTGAAGTGCTTCGGAGAAGGTTCAGTGACCAATAATCAATTATTATTGAGAAGCAATCAATTGCTAATCTCCATAATTATGCACATCTAAACACTATGAACAAGAAAGAGAAACAAAGCTGCACTCCAAGCATTGCCTTGTTAGCAGTATTTTGTTAACACAGGCTCTAAAAAAAGCTGCCGCAGCTGGTAGCACAAATGTGTTTCCAGTATTCAGGCCATCAACGTGATTCGTCGCTAAATGTATAGAATCAGCTTCTTGCTAAAAACTACAATTACAGGTGATATACAGATTGAAATCACAGGGCTGGTTTGTCGAAGAAAATTGTCCTAATGATGGGTTTTCGGATCGGGAATGCAGCTCTTTTCTTCCTCTGTGATGGGTACTGAAGGCAGCTGCACCTGCCTCTGTGCTGTATTCTGCCGCACTTAATGATATCTGATGATATCATTAGGCAAAGTGTTCATAAACAGATGTTGAGCCTGTGCCTAAATGCTGTCAGATGAGCGGTTGCTGGCCTGAAACAGTATTATTTATATAGAACATTTACGTTTGTTATGTTAATAACCCCACTATTAGCTCTCTGGATGTTGCGATAGGAATGTAAATGTAGTTAATATGAATAACAACCTCTTTACTCTTTGTGCTGCAGTTGAGTATAACTTTTAGGCTTTTAGAGAGAAACAAAGATCCCCCCACCAAGTCCTTTTGACTTCATGATTTTTTTTGGCACCATTCGAAATTTTGATCAGCAGATAAATGGTAAGAATCTGTAGGACAGATGTTAAAGACTGGAATTTGTTTCTCTTAACACTTTGTGTTTTCAAGAAATTCTTGTATTTATGTGTTTTCTGCTAATTCCCGGACCCAGTTCATTACCCTAATATGTCAGAGTTTTGATTCTAGGCACTGAATTGACAAACACTCATTAAAAATAAAAATAAAAAAAAATATTAGAGTAACTAGAATTATGATCTGTGTTTCTAAAGATTATCTTCTTCGATTGTCTAATTTATTCCACAACAATAACTAAATATCGGGGAGACCACTCAGTATTCATCTTTTTTTTGTTTAGTGTTTCAGCCTGGTGTTGTTCTAGCAATGCTTGAAATACTGCTTTACAATTGCTGAGGGTTTATTTAGCCAAAGTTGCATTTTATACCTCATAGTTAATTCATGTAGAGTAAGTTATGTAAATTTTGACAGTCATCAAAATGTGCAGTGTTTCTCTAAAATACAGCTTACTAGCGATAGCTCTGTTATAAAAATATCATTGGTGCCTTTTATAATTTTATTTCATCTTTTAACTCTTTCTGAATATGATTTGGGAGTAGAGGTGGATGTTGCGAATGGGTTTCTGCTGTTTGTTTCAATAGCAAACCACGATGGTATTTCTGCTTTTACATATGTAAAATATTATTAACTGCGTTAGCGTAGCCGTGCTTTGAGACTACAGTAAGCTGCTATTTTCATTGTCTGGGTTAATGCTGTGATAGTCGTCCATGTGGATGAAAACGTTCAAGATTAGCAGTGTCAGTGCGTGCCCGTAACATAAGGAAAGACACCGTTCCCCCCTCGCCATCCCCTCGGGAATTCCTGCGTGGTTTTGTTCACTTACCTCTGCAATTTGCAGGGCTCTCTTGTGTTTGTGCCTTCTTGGATGAGTTTCCTGCTCCATATAACGCGGAAACTTATATTTAAGGGACAAATAAAGGTTTGGCTCCGGCTAGAGGGAGAAAAGAGGGAGGAAGTCCCAGGGTCTGACTATCAAAAAGGACAATAAAAAGGCTAGCTAAGCCCTTTGAAGGGAATTTAAAGGAACCCTGTTAAGGGAATTGCCTGATTGGGAAGGCAAGGGGGATGCTTGTGGAAGAATGCAAGGAATAATATGAGTATTTGGGACTGCTCTTAAAGAAGAACACAGCTTTTCCTAGGTAGCGTGCCACCAGACCTCTCAGCTCGGCGGTGGCACTTGACCATCTGTGTTTCTCTGTGAGGTAAAAAGAAAATTGCGGTCGTCTCAACTTTTCAAAACCTTAGCAAATCTGGTTTGGGAGGTTTAAATTTTGTTTTCCGGAGGAATTGGCAAATGTTAAAATGTTAAAATGTGCTTGTTGTGTATTGGAGCTCAGTTGTGCTCCTAGGAATTGAGGTACCGTTGTAAAGAGCAGGGGAGAGGTTTTAAGAAGGGAAAAGAAGAGCTTCACTGGTTCGGGCAGGCTGGTTTGAGAAGGGCTGGAGGTTAAACACGGGGAAGTTTTGTTTGTATTGTATTTTTAATAAAAGTTTCTTTGGCCCAGTGTGTAAAGATTTGGCAGTCTATGCATTCATTAAGTTTGTTTTTATTAGGCTGGTAATGAGGACTAAAAATCTTAAGACGTGTTTTTGCTTTTTGGGCCCAAATTTTATACATGTATCTGAAAAGGCAGAATATTTCTATAGCTCCATCTGGTCCCATCTCTTCTAGCTCTTATACATATTCTATTGTAATCAGTGGGAATCAAGTGAATATTAAGGCTAAAGAATCACATCGTGAAAGAAAGATAAATTTTGTATAATAGACCCATTACAATTTGTGAGTAATCAGCCTTTCAAGAACAGGCTTTACAAAACACAATGCAGATTCATTGCTATTTCCCCTCAAATATTTATTATATGTTGTATTATTAGCTTATCTGATATTAGAAAAGAATAAAGAAGAATGGTAAAACAGGATATTAAAATCCTTAGTTTTTATCTCCTTTATTTTACTGAGCCTCATTTATAGACAGGTATGAAAGAGACGGCAAGTCCAGCCTTCACTGGATTCTTCATTGCATTTAAAATCAGGAACTGGATCTGAACTGTGCAGTGTAGGCCCAGTTTCAAATAAAAAATAGGAATCGATAAGCCATTTAAATTCAAATTGGTTTAATTGTGCAAAAATTTGTAGGAATTTTCTTGGTTTGAAGAAGCACATTTTCATACAGACCTCCCAAGCCTGATGGCCTGAAGGAAAGATGTCTAACTGAAGAAAGAAAAGTGTAATGTTGGCGTGTATTAGTGGTGATGTTAACATATCACACTATCAGTTCATGCTGTGATGAGAACTGTTACAGGCGCTTGGCAGAAATCACAGGTTACATCACAAACCATGCAAGACCAGAGAGGTCAGCGTTTTATTTATCAATAGCACAGAGTTTTCTGCATTTTACTTTTGCTGCCTTCAGAAGCCCCCAGGTATATGGATTTTTCTGGCTTTGCTTTTTTACACGGTTCTTTGCTTCTGGTATGCAGAACACATTGGTTATTGCATTGCACTGTGTATATTCTCCGTGAGCAATATTGGGTTTCTTTGTTTCATGCATCGCTGTTCGTTCCTGCAAAAGTTATGAAAGGTGATGTAACTTGGCGCTGCACTCAGTAAGATTAGATGTCTAAAATGAACCTAGAGGTTAAAAAAATCATCACTGGGCCAAATTCTGTAGGTTTACACTGATCAAAAACAGAGAAGGTCCATTTGAGCCAATCCACCGGGCAAATCCACTAATATAATAAGGGAGAAAGACTGCCCAGACAGTTAAATTATTCATAGGGTGAGCCCTAGCTCGTCAAAACCAATGGGAGTTTTGTCATTCGGTTCCAATGATTTTGCTGTGTAGTAGCAAGGATTTAGTCAAAAATCTTTTCGTTCCTTGTAGAAAATTGTTGTTGCAGGTTGTATGGCTGCTTCAGTCATACCCCAGTGAATGAGCCAGCCTCGGCTCCCTGCTTTTAGCAATAAGAGTACAATAGTACAAAAGCACAACAGATGAATGGCTGGAGAGAATGGCTTTGGGTTCCACTTCCAAAAAGTCACCTAAAGAAATGCAGTTGTATTCAGTGGATACAAGCACCCACTGAAGTAGTTCTACCCACTGCAGTTTTCTGAGAAAAACAGCATTTTGAGCTATGCTGAATTCAGAGGGAAGAGAAGATGATAGAGCTAAGCTGAATTCAGAAAGGGAAATCACAGAATCACAGAATGGTTGCAGTTGGAAGGGACCTCTAGAGATCATCTAGTCCAGCTTGCCTGTTTGTCCACAGTTTCTATTTTCTCCTTTGGCTCCACGTATTGTGCAAGCCTCATTCTATAAATAACATTATGTTATATACAGGAAGACAATTTTAGTCCTTATATCAGCAAGTGGGGATTTCACCAGAGTAAATGGAAAACAATTTGTTGCTGAGATGAAATCTTCATCTCTTCATGCAGTACAAGTTTCTTCATAGTCAATGAAGACAGAAAATCTGGAAACTGGACAGGCGAAACTGTAACCTCTTTAGCTCAGGGGCCTCTTGTGAGGGAGAATTCATACAGGAAAGCTAGAGAATATGAAACACTTTCTACTTTCTAGGGAGAAAGTAGGGAGAGCTGTTTGTATGGTGTAGATCCGTTGTACAGATATTTTTCTTCACCATGGTTGCTGCAGTGAAGTTGAATTTAGTGCAGCAAACTCCTGGCCACCATGGCGTGGGTACAGGGAGCAGAGAAACAAAATATGTAAGTAAGAGACTCGTGCAGAGCCTGAAATCAGTAAGGTCTTCTCATAATATTGCATGTGCTGGGGATCATTGGCACATCTTCTCTCGTGTAGCTCTTGGGAGATGTTGCTACAGATGAAGCGATGTGATGGACTGTCTGCATTTAAAATCCTTTGGGACCCATAGCGGTGATTTTCTGATGTTTGTGTGGAATTTGTTTCTACAGAATCTGCAGTTACACAGAGGAACTTGGGTTTTGACTAAGCAAGTGATGCACATTAAATAACCCTGTCCTGTAAGGGCATGTTGTTATGATGATCAGCATGACCAGACACAGCCTGTGAGTTTATGGGTCGTTCATGATGATAAAACTAGAATTTAGAGCAATGTCCGGAACAATCTTCAGTGAGAAATACAAGAAACAGCCAATTTAGATCTGAGTTTTCAGGAAAGCAACTCAAGGAAGGTCCTACTGGTGGAGTTGGGTTTGGTGAGCGTAAGTCATGCAGGATGCTGGTGGTTCCTTTGTTGCCTTCACAGTTCTCAGCTCCTGCAGTTTTTCCAGTACTTTCAGAAAGTGCAAATATTGGTAATGGAAAGATCATTCTGTCAAGACCCTGATAATTCCACAGCTTTTAAAATGAAAACATAAAATTTTCAAGGAGTTTGTGTGTGTTTGCACACGTGCGTGTACATGTGCACTTCTTCAGAAGTTAACTGAGTATTATATATCTATATTTTGATTTCTGGCTTTCGCACAGGAATTATCCACTGCATGGAAGAAATAATAACATTTTCCAAGAAGGTCATAAGATATTCTCACTTTCATCTTCTTTGTTTTCTCTTAATTTATTTTGAAATGTCATGTTTTATTCAAATAGAATGAGATTCTAACATACACTTGGATACCATATGTACAGTTTCATGTGTAGTTTTAAAAATGCTGTATGCTTCTAGTTGATTTCTAGAGTATTTTATCCTATTAAAATTTTTGGAGATGTGGTGGGAGAGAATTTTAAAAGACTGTGATAAATTCTTCATCACTTCTTTCTGAGTTGAAAACTTTTTTCTGTTTCTATTTTCTTCAGATTTTGTGGTCTGATATTAAAACAATTCTACCAGGCCTCTGCATAAGATGACTTCAGAAAAATATTTGAAAACACTAAATGAATCACTATTTTCTGTTGTGAACAGAGTGGCTTTTTTAGTGAAAATATTAGAACATTGGCCCATCAGTGGATGATATGTGGCATTTATTCAGATCTTACTGGCACATAAGTGTTTGTATTCCATAATGGGGCGTTTTAGAAGATGATCTTTAGTAAGGTAGACTCACTGAAAGTAGGTACTACAGTGTTTCCATATTTAAATGTCCAGAGTTTCTTCTCTTTTTAAAAAATATACCCAGTTACAAGGGAAGAGGAAAAGCCTGGAGTTTACGTTTCTTAACTAAACTGTAATGAAGACATACTTAATGAAGCAACTATAATGAAGAATGCTTAATTCTCGCTAAAACCAATGATACAGAGCAGGATACCGCTCTCATGTCACTGTCACAAAACGGGCCCAACCCCAGGTTGGCGGCAGCCGTCGGAGCAGAACGCAGCCTCCACGTGCGCCTGAGGTGAGCGGCGCCGCGGACATGCGCCTGGGTTTGGGGGACACCAACGGGCCTTCCTAGGGCTGGTGACTTGCCCAAGCTGTACGTGTGTGTGCAGGGGTGTCCGTTTAGCCCCAGGTCTACACGCAGAAACAGTGGATCAATTCCCTGTGTCCCGTGGTTCCTGCTGAGCAGAGTGGAAGGCCTGAAGAGTCAGGCCACGGTCGCTCTCTTGTGGCCCTGAACTGCTCACCACAAAGACAAAACCCCAAATACTGAACGCATTGGCAGGCAGAGGACAGCGACCGAATTCCTAGTCTATAACTGCCCTCTCTAGTAATGTCTTTCAATAACTGTTTTCTGTACTTGTCTAGACCTGCATGCTGCGTTTGTCATTAGGATCTCTTTACCACTGACTGTATACCTAAAAGGTCAAATGTCCACTGTACTTTCTAGGATAATTTTGAAGAAAAACTATGTGGAGCTCTGAATGTTTATCTAGCAGTAAGGGAGGTTGGAGGTTTGGTAGCTAAATGCAGATTTATAGATACATAGATGTAATTTTCAGGGTGTAGATCGCCGTTCATGGGTTCTTTTCTGGCTCAGTGTGATGGCAAAAGCTTCTTGGTGTTTTACAACTAATCTCTATAATTAAGCAGGGACCAAAGTGAAATTATAGACAATCAATTCATAACTATTGACATAAAGCAATGGATCATGGGCTTTTGCTTACTAAAAGTCTGCCAGGTTTTGAAAGATGGTTATGTGAGTAATAGCATTGAAATGTACTTCTTCACTGCTTTAAAAATAAGCAAACCAAACAATTACAGTAGATTAAAGATGGCAAATGAAGTTCCATGTGGTTAAACTGAAGTGATGTACCCATCTGTCTCGTCAATATTTCCCTCAAACAAAAATAACTGGTTTGCCTGACCTGCTGGAGAATATGTCAACCTGCTTCAAGTCCTCCAGGCCTGATTGCTTAGCAGTGTCCCGCCAGAAGTCCTACTTCTTAGTAGCTCAAAACATAGCAAATTTTATACAAATCTGGATTTCTTTATGCTAAAAGGTAGAGCTGGAGCTTGAGAAACCTCCTTACTAAATAGTCAAGAGTGTTAGACTAGCCACCTCCCTGAGCCTTGGGTTTGTCTTTACCCTCCTCCAACACAGTTGAGACACCACAGAATGCAGAACAGCAAGAAATTGCCATCCCCAAAATGTACGAGCAAAGTGATAATGTTGGCAATATGAGCTATATCATCAGCTGACGTAAATCAATGTAGCTGCAAAAGAATTTATAATCCTCTGTAGCAGTGGAAGATCCAGCCAGGAATTCACAAAAGAAAATGCTTAGCTCTTTTGTAGACATCGGGCAGCCAAAGAGGCGCTCCAGGTATGGAATAAGAAGCCTGATGCCCCAAGATAGAGGAGAAATAGCAGGTAGACCAGCCAAGAAAACATGGCTCAACTGGTTCAGTAATCCTGGAATCTTATGGCACTAGTTTAATGAGATCTCTTCATCTTGAAATTGAAGTACGAGGAGTTTTTTTTACAGAGAACAGTATTCAATAACAAAATATTAAATGATAAACACAGATTGCTTAAAATCAGATGGGCCATTTTAAGAAAAAGCATTTTAGCTCATCATGATATGTAGCACCTTATTTAAATTAGGAGGTGTTAATTCTTAGCTTGAATAATATATTAATATAATATGTAAAGTGAATGGCATTGTTAATCACAGTCGCGCCTGGAACGACTTTGCTTCTGTGCACTGAATGTTAATTTTGCAAAACATTAATTTCAAAGATTTTGCAGCAGTGCTTTTGTAATTAAATATTAATGTCACATGTTATTGCAGTAGCATGTTTATGAAAGCCGGCAACACTTCAAGTCAACTCATTTGTTTTTATATTTATTCTTGTACATCTGCAATCCCTTCCATTTCACAATTTCAAAGTGAAGGCCATTTTGAATAGTCAATATGTGAACATTTTTCATTGTAAGCGTTTTTTAACATCCAACAGGGTAAATATTTAATGTTGTGTTTTTAGCTGGTATAGTTTTTCAGAAAATTGGCTATAACTTTTAACAACTCAAAGGTACCTAAACTGTCTACATTTTTGGCGTAAGTGATCTGAAAATAATAAAACAATAAATGTGATGAAGCTATGAAAAAAAAATTAAAATTAGAAGCCTTTTTTCCCCAAAAAGTTTGACTTCTAGAACTTGCTATTTTACAGCCAAATCCTCTCTCCAGTGTAATTTTATTACCTGCAGTGCTGTGACTTATGTTCACTCTAGTCATTTTATCAAGTGCAGGACTGACTTTTGAATAACTTTTTTTTTTTTTTCCAAGTCACGGGTTTGCATTTGTGCAGGAGAATTCATTTGTGCAGTATATTGTCTAATGGTTGTTCGATATGTTAAAATAAACATCTTCTGTTGTGCCCTAAGCCACTCCATGAGCGTGGGGAAAATTCAGATTCGAGCATTTTTATGAGGGCCAAACCGTAAGGATGACTAAGTTTGTCAGCTGCTGCTACTGAAGTGCGCACGGCATCCGTGTGCCCATCCTGGTTAGCCCAGGTCTGTTTTGACCAATTTAGTGTATCTCACGATCTTGCCTGTGGCTCTTCGAACCTGTGAATTGCATTAGTCTCCAAAGAAAGTCATTTCCATTTCAGCATGCTGGCAAGGAGAAATCTGTTTGAGGTATCACGTTTTAAACCTTTCTCATCCCCCCACCCCATTCTCTTTTAGCACCGATCTCCACTGTACTGCAAAACACTTTGGCAGAGCAAATTGTGAATTATAAAATATGTTATTTATTCTATCGCAAAATACATGAACAATCAAGATGCATTGTTTAGTTATAGGCACATTTAATAGTTAAAAATTATATCTGCACCTGATGTTGCATGTTAACAGCTAATACCATTTGACAGTGATGAAATTAAAAGATGAAGAAGAGATACAAACTACATTTTACAAGCATGATGGGTCTCCAACAATGCCATTTAAATATTATTTGTCACTATTTAAAATGAACCTTTCCCCTTTAAGCTATGCCATTATGCTCATTTGTCCTGTCACCACTGACAGGCTCTATGACTCACACACAAAAATGGTCATTAGGTACTGCATCTTCATCTTATTTAAAAAAATAGAAAGCATTCTGATGCCTCTAAAAGCCTGTAATTATTTTCATCCGAGGAGATAGTGTTGCTTGGAAGGTAATTTAATAACCTTTTGCATGTACCTGGGGAATGCCTCTCTGGGGAACCAAGGTGCCGACATGCCATTCAGTCGTCAAAACATGACCTTTAATGGTTGCTTGGAGAGAAGTTAGCCGGGAATGCTGTACACAGCGCGATGCTAATTCTGCTTTCTAATGTATGCAAAATTTAGTTCTTGAGCAATGATCTTTGTAAGATGAATTAATATAGGTACTGCTCCAGGAAACAAAAGAAATTGCAGTTGCGAGAGCCTTTCCCCACCACGCTCTTTTGCTGCATCATTTGGAAGTAGCGCCCACGCTGCCTGGTTTTTAGGAAGCAACAATAGCGACAAAACTGTACCTGGCAATATTTCCCGGGATCTGCATTTTTAATTCCTGCTTCGGTGATGAATGCACTGGCTCTGTCTCTCACGTGCACGTTTGGGCAGTACTCTCCACGGTAGCTTTATGGGTTTGTATTAGGCTGTGATGGCAGCACACGCACAAAAATAAAATAGCGTAAATGTAAACAGTAGAAAAGTACAATGACAGCTTGTAGCAAAATCAATATATGTAGTGAGTGGCATGGAAAAATTAGCGATGCAGTTAGGGGGTTAAAGAAAAAGTGGTGCTTTTTTTTTTGTGTTGACATAACGTGTGCCAGGCACCTCCAGGACACGGTAAAGGAGGCACAGCCTGCATGTCCTGTGACATCAAGGTCCCAAAACTCTTTATTTTGGTGCTCTGATATTAGCTCCCACCCTAGTTAGAAATGCTGGGATTTCAGCTCCTAGCCCTGACATGCCATCCGTCAATTTATTAGCACGCCGGTGCAGTAAGCCACTGAGCAGGCTATATCAATTCGTTTAGTTTTTTTTTTTTTTTTTTTTCCTTTAAAATGTCTGTAATCCTCAGCTCTGCTCTCTCAACCGGTCAACATTAAAGATTTATGTTGCACTTTTTTTTTTTCATTGCCACACCTGAATATGGATTACTTAAATGGGCTGTAAATAATTCATATCTGGGAATAAGTTTCCATTACTGACCAATGTTGTAATTTAATATACTCTATTATGGGTTATACAATTTTAGATTGTTTTCTGTGTGCATTCGGCAGTCGGGCAGACAACAGTTTAAGTAAAAAAGGGCAAGATGTTTGTTCAGCTTATTTTCCTGTGCAGGGCTGGACAGGAGAAAGTAAAAAGCAGGCTAGTTTTAACAGCATTCTTTGTAGCTGTTCATGAAAATAAAATAAAAAAATCTTAACCTGAATCAGCATAAAGAAAACTGAATGAGTAAGGGAGGGGTGGGTATTAATCTAGATTTATATTCACCAAGCAGATGTCAGGTTTTAATGTAAAATACAAACATATTTTTCAGTAACACAAAATGTATCCCCCTCTCAATATGTGTGTTGTTGTGTGTGTTTTTTCTTCTTCTTCTTTTTTTTTTTTTTTTTAACCAGTGCTATTGCTTGTCACATGTGGTACTTGATAATTCTGTCAAAAGCACCTATAATAGGAAGGAACGTTTTTAGTAAGAACTTTTTGATTAAGGTTATGAGCTACAAATAGAAATGCTCCAAAATGTTAAAGAGCATCATATTAAAAAAAAAAAAAAACAAAAAACAAAAAACTGTCCATGTACAAGTGTTTACACTTAAAAGAGATTTAAACAATTTAAGATTAAGTTGACTATAGTAAAAAAAAATTAATAATAGATTAATACATGAAAATCTATGAAGTCACATAAGATAATGATTTAAAAAGGAATAATTTAAAAAGATGAATTAAAAAGTAGAATCAGAAAAGAAGGCCAACATAAACTAGGGAAAAACATGCTGTGAATAAAGTCTGTTAGATCTTGAAATAGGAGAACTGCTAAATAATGCATAGTTTTATTTTTCTATAATTTGCATAAACCTTAAGAGAGTATTTATTTGTGTAAAACTTGATGCATCGAGCAAGGAGAATAAAAAAAAATGGCATTCATTTTGTTTTCATTTTGGTATTTAGGAAAAATATTCTGTTACATATGGACTACTTAGACCTAATCATCTGCCTGAATGTGCTGTGTTTCTTGAGCCAGGTTGGAAGGGCTGGCTGGAGAACAGTGCCCTGGTCTTGCTGCAGGCTACGCAGGTTGGCCCGGGCTCTGCTGGGGAGCAGATGGTGAAGCCAATGCTTGTAGTCACACTTACCTTCCTTGCTAAATCCATAATCCCTCGCTGGACACGCAGCCAAGGCAGGCTTTGGAGGCAGAAAGGAGGTTACAATCTGGACTTGGGTAGTGACTGCCAGAACTGAGAAAACAGCTCCGAAATTTCAAATGCTTAACAAGTTAGCTGTCTTGTCCCCCAGCCAGTGCGGCGTTTTTAAAAGTAATTAAGACGTGATTGAAAATGCGTGTGCCATCTAAATACAAAAATCTTCAAAAATAATCAAAACCAATAATTAAAAGCCGCATTTAATATACGACTTAGTAAAAGGAGACTTATTTAAACTGAACTTGCTTTCCTTTTTATTGCACGACGCTGCTTTTTTTGAAGGATGCTCACATTCAGAGCTAGGAAGGAAAAATGTTTTTACAGGCGAGCCTCTATATGGAAGTGGATCCCTTTTTAATATACATCTGTACGGAATTTTAACTCACGGTGTGAGGATGACTTATTTAATTAATTATTTAATTAACATCATACTGAGTGACTATTAGCCATATTATTATATATTAAAAGGTATCTAATGTGTAATGGTAAGCACCAGCTTCATGCACAGAAAAATAACAGTTGCTTATAATAATCACAGCATGACTTGCCTTTCTAAATATTTAATCTATTATAAATCTACACAGTGAACCTCAAAAATCTATAATTTCAAAAAATATTTAGTAAACAGCCAAATTGTGGTCAGCTACAGCAAAGGGTATGCCATCTGTTTGATGTAAATAGCTGGAGAAAGGGAACACCATATACAAAAGAGTGGAGCTTTTGAGGGAATATGCACATACTGTGTCTGTGGGTCTGTAATATTTAAAATGCAGTTTATTTGTGCCAGTAGTGCCCGTGTGGGCTCAGTCTTACAAGGTAGGGAACCTTTGTACTAAGATGCACCCAAGTATTTAGGCATAGGCTTAATTTAAAGCACATGCATCATTGTATTAAATTTTGAGAGATTAAGCTCTTCCTAAGCATTTTATTAATAAAATAAAATATATCTCATAAATCATTTATGGGTTCTGTGAAACTTATCTATCACCATTTAAAGATGTGGAATAATTTTAGGCAGGAATAGTTAATTACATAATCCATTCTAGGCAGAGCGCAGCTAAAGTTATATTTTTATCAAGCATAAAGACATGCTTAATTTATGTAAACATTATACCCTTAACTCCGACCGTCGGCCTCTTGGGATTTCCTATATATTTGTTTCTTTGTCCCAAAACTATATTATTCTAAAGGATATTGCTGTTTGGAAACTCTGTGAAAACACTGCTTCTTGGACTAGCCAAGTGACAGTTAAAATCACTTAAATTTGGAAACATTACTTATTTGTGAGGAATAATAGAGAAATATTTAACACTGCTCATTTTCAGTGTATTAAAAGTGTGCGTGTCCATGCACTTCTGTCAGAGACCAATCACCGTGTGCCAGTAATGGGTGCATACATAATGTTAACTTAATTGGAATTCCTTCTGAAAGATTTGTGCTTTTGAAATTGCACTGATACAGAATAAGGTTTATTTTTAGGTTAGAATTAAGCCCTCTCTGCTGTATTAGACAACATGTATATATTTTATATCAAATAAGAGTAAAGGGCCAGATTCTTAGCTGTTGTAAATTGGTATAATATATGCTTTGAGTAAGATTTATGAATGTCCTTAATATTAATTTCCTTGCCTTTAAGCACTTAGGTTTGTTAGTGATGCGATAAACAATGGCATTATTTTCACTTAACTCCTTGACTGATTTATGCAATGTAGGACGTTTGGTCTCTGAATTTTGCAAGTTCTCTTTTATCCAGGGCCAGCAGCAGCCGCTCGGGGCACTGGTGAGAGGCTGAGCGCTGGGGTCCCAGCCCCATCTCATAGCTCTTTCTCACTGAGGATTCTCCTTCTTTTTCACCCTAATTCTTCTCAGTCATGAGAGAACAGTGGAGTGAGATTTATGACATTTAATGAACAGACAGGGGTTTCTGTTCCTTGCTTGCCTTATTGATGTGAACAAGCATATTTAAATGAAGGGGATTGTCAGCAGGAGGAAGAGGAGGGTGATGGAGCACCCCGTGCGGGAGGTGAATTTGCCTGTCTGGGCTGTTGGGGCTTCTCTGATGTCTAGCAGAGCTGATTTCTCCTGCACCTGGTTTGACTCGAAGAGCCTGGATTTAGGCACTAAACATATTCCCATTGCTAGCTGTTGCTTTTCCTTAGTGTCTTTGGGTAGTACCCTGTATCCACAGGGAGCTGCCCCAAAAATCAGGGCCAAGATTTGGCCCTGCGACGCCGTGGGCTCCCGCTTTCTGAGCTGCCTTCTAGCTATACTCGTAATAAAGATTTTCTGTTTCCGCACCGCAGTCTTTGGGACCGGCTTCATCCCAAGCAGTGTCAAACTTGAGGCAACTGCCTGCACCGCAGTGATTTAATTTCCCTCAGCGTGTCTTCTCCATCCCGTGGGAAATGTGCAGTGTCTGGTTCTGCTCTGTTGCCCCAGCCCGCTTGGGGAAGGGGGAAGCAAAGAATTCATCTTTATTTATTTTTTTATTTATTTTATCAGCGTCTACCTCTGCTGTCAATAAATTACCCATGCCATCTCTTAGAGGACCTTCTGTCTTCCTTGCTGACCTCTTGGACTATATGTTCTTGAAAAATGACTTTTTATTTATCTTTATCATCTTGTGCAATCTTCCTTTCATTCTCCACCTTAGCTTTTCTTATCATTTTTTTACACTCTCAACTGCATCCTGTAATCTTTCCATTCCCCCCTGTATCTGATATTGCCGGCCTTGCGTGCGCCTCCCTTGATCGTTTTGCCCGTCCCTCGTCAGCCTAATTGGCCTTTTTAGCTGCTGTTGCATTTGCTGTGGGGTGGACAGCCCTCATGCTCTCTGTGAGATGCTGATTTATGTTTAGAAGATTCTAAATTTGCCATCCACTTCCTTTTCTCTCCTTTCCTTGGCTTATTCATTTTCTTTCAGTATTTCCAGAGGTAGAACCGAATTTATTTTATGGTCCTAAATTTGCTAATTCTGAACATATTTCCGCTGCCTTATCCTAGTGTTTCCAAACCCCCCATGTTTCTTAATATGCGCTATTTTATTACCTAGAAATGAAATTAAAAGAACTAATCCCTCCTGCACTTACATCGTGGGGAACTGAGTACGGAGGGGTGAAGTCGATGTCTGTTGTTGATAGGCAGACGTGGGAACCTCGTTACTTACTCATGGAGAGAGTGAGAGCGGCAGGGAATTCTGTCCAGACCGCCTAGGCCTGGCTTTAGCCTCTGCTCTCACTGCTCCCCTTCCTCTGTTCAGAGGAAAATTCCAGTGTGTTTTTCAGCGGATTCTGGGCGGGAAGCAAATAGGACAGGTCGACATATTTTATTGTCCTCTCCCTCGTGTTTTGAAACATAGGATTACATTCCCTTGCTTCTGCATTTTCCTTTTGGCCTCACGAAAACAGCAATTCTCTGTACCTCGGAACAGTGGCATTTTTAGTTCACCTTCTAAACAGAATTAGGTTATCCATTTCTTTATTTCTTCTTCTTCTCCTTTTTCTTCTTTTATGTTGAATTCTAACTTTCTCCTACGCACCAATAATCATTAAGAGGTTTCTGGTGTCACAGTGCTCCTTGTAACCGGGGTAAGTAGGAAGTATCTGCCTGAATGGAGCCTTCGTTTCTTCCTTCCCTCTGCGGATAAAAATAATTTCTCTGTGATACTTTCAGAATCCCTAGTTGCATAAATTAAAAAAAAAAAAAAAGTTGAAAGGTTAAAATTGACTTGGTGCCAAATTATTGCATTAGACAGCAGATTCCATTTACTTATTTATCTGTTATTTTTATGTTTTTTAAACATTTTGGCATGATTTCCATATTGTGATTCTTGTGTGTTGCACATTCAGACTGTCAGCCTTTGATTCCCCCCAAGGAGACAGAAGAAGAAGTCTCATTGCAGACTTGGAAGTTTTTATCTTATTGTTTTTCTGTAGAAGGCTACAGAAAAGTCTGGGAAGGATTTTTAAGTTTGATTGACAAAGTGAATTCCTAAAAGTGATATATCAGCACAGGACTCAATAAGCCAGGACACGTGCTCCTAACAGAGAAGAAATGGTTTTATATATTATTCACCAATCTCCAGGGTTTCTATGCCAGTCAGAGTTGGCTTACTTCCCATATATATTATTAAATGTTTTACACTTCAACATGCATACAAAGAGAGTAAATGATGTGATACATACAGTTTAACCTATATATGGAATAACTTAAAATTAAACTACTCAAAGATATATCACAGGTTACAGAATCCAATATGGTATATATAGAAGTGGAAGTAGAAGACTAAATTTCCATCCAATTTTCCCCAAAACAGGGCTGCCAGGCCATCTTGGAGCCTGTGGTTGTTCACACTTCTTGGTGCAATATGGGCTGAAATCACCTCAAACTTAGTTTCTGTCCTGCAGTGGGGATCCTGCTACGTGTCCGCTGCATCTGTAGCTTCATGGGCCGCAAACTAGAATTGTTCATTTGCCTCTCGGAGGTCAGGATTGCATAAATGCAGTATAGCCCCGGTTTAATTTTCATGAATTAGGACATTATATTTGTGGGTTTTGGAAAACATACCATTGTTTTTCACTTAGACTATTTTTACTTGCAGGATGATAGGGCAAAGCTGTAGGAAAAATAAATCTTCAACTCAAATAAGTCTTATATATTTTAAATGTTCTGAATTGAGGACACATTTCTGTGTTACAATGCAAAGCAAAAATGTTTTGATATTTTAAGTAAGTCAGGTATTTTTAATTGATTTTGTCATTCTCAAAGCTTTTTAGATCAATTTTTGAAATGTTATTGACTCAGAGAGAGGTAGCATTTTTAAAGAGTTTTAAGTCAAAATGAGAGCTATAGATAGAAGCAGGTACTGAAGAAAAAGCAATTAATTGATCAATGTGGGTAAGAGCTATGATCATACCCTGTTTCTTCAGATTCAGATTATTGCAGTGTGATACAAAATGATGTAGTTCAACAAAATCAATGAGATTAGCCAAAAGTTATAAAGAAAGAAACATATGTGTAACAGCACACTTCCTTTGCTTATTTTTATATCAGAGAATTATATTAAAAATCAGAAAAAAGTAAGATTTTCTCCTCCACTGAAACAAAGAACGTAACATTTAAAAAAAAATTCTTGCACGACTTACTTCTTAGTATAATCGATGATATAAAATTATAAAACATGCAGTTGCAATGATTTCTTTGTATATCGTTGCAAGTACATTGCGTGTTGGTTTGTTATACATTCTGAAGACGTAAATTCGTATTTGTCATCTACCTGTTCCCTATGGGTTTTACCTCGATACTTTTGTTCAAAGAGTGTAGAAATCACACTACATTTCAGTGTCTTTGGTTTCTCGCTAATTGACCATGGTCCCAGTCCATCAGCTACTCACGCATTCTATAGAAGACATTAGGGGTCCTGTTAATTTAATTGGTATTATCAGAGGCTAAAAGTTAGGTTTATGATTAAATCTTTGTTAGATCCTCTAGGATCTAGAGCCTGTAATTGATTCCAAATGCATGCATTTCTATCATCATTTTTTGCAAACAAAATAAATGGGGAGTTTATAGTAAGATTAGTAGACCTTGACGTTAATCAGAGTCCCAAGGGGAAGAATATACATGAAGAGCTAGGCTCCTTTATACCAGATAAGATCCTTTCCATTCCCCTCTCAATTACAGCGTGGGCCTTGTAAGACAGACCCCCAAATGTCCTCTTTTTAATTTCCCTCTCAGTCTTTTAATTAAATTAGACAATCCTGTTTTGTTAGGGCAGAAAAGAATTCTGAATACTTTGAAAAATAAATTATTTACAATAACAAGGAGGTAAGCATACAATGTCTTGTTATGGGCACTGAAGAAACTCTTCATTTGGGTACATACAAGTCCATGAATGAGGTTATTAGGAAAGATACGAATGTACCATAATTGAAGGTATTATTGCTGTCATTTAAACAAATCATTTTTAAGCTAAATTCATTCAGGAATGTTTCCTGAATTAAAATACTGTATCTTTATAATTTACTTGAAGTATCTACTTTTGCTAATGAAGTTGTGGAAATGTCAAGATTTCATGTAGGTTTTCAATTGAAATTTGATTTTAAAAATACTTTTCTCCCGACTTCAGAGACATGGGATGGAATTAGGTAGTTTATCCAAACAAGAACTTCATATCCAGAGACGACACCAAGTCACCAAGGCTTTTGACACCGTCCCTCACAACATCCTCCTGGACAAGCTCTGGAGATGTGGGATGGATATGTGGACAGTGAGGTGGATTGGCAACTGGCTGCATGGCAGAGCTCAGAGGGTGGTGATCTGTGGTGCAGAGTCTAGTTGGAGGCCTATGTTGAGCGGGGTCCCCCAGGGGTCAGTCCTTGGTCCAGTCCTGTTCAACTTGTTCATCAATGACCTGGATGAAGGCACAGAGTG
>JAWLRI010000907.1:182054-190619 GCA_034781795.1 Crypturellus tataupa | reverse complement strand
TCCTTCCCTGGAGATCTTCAAGACCCGTTTGGATGCTGCCCTGTGCCATGTGCTCTAGGTGGCCCTGCATGTGCAGGAGGGTTGGACTAGATGACCTCTAGAGGTCCCTTCCAACCTTAGGCATTCTATGATTCTCTGACACATGCGATTCTCTCTGAGTTCCTTTATAACAGCTTCTAGGTGGTAAGAACACATCCCGCTCGCTAAAGGCACAACTGGAATGTGACAGTGACGTCACCTGTATGAAAAGTCTCATGCAAGCCAAATATCTGAATGAACTAATGATGATCCATCTAAAACAGAGTTTTCCAATACCCAGTTCTTCTACAGAGTTGCTTTTACCTCTAGAGGTCCCTTCCAACCTTAGGCATTCTATGATTCTATGATTCTCTGATAATCCGGTCATAACCTTGTCTGCTTGAGGAAGTGGGTGCTGAACACATACTTGGGATAAGGTGGATTAATGAAATTGTTGGCATCCCCAGACTATTTTCATTCGCCAGCATCGCCTCACTGGTACCGAAGCTGAGTGGTGGTCCCCATTTCTGCTCCTAGATACTGTGTAAGAGCCTTCAGATAAGGTGCAAGTGCTGCCTGTTTATTGCATATTCCTTCTGGCATCTCCTGATTGCTGTAGTGAGGCAACGCTGAAGCCTACAGGAGTTATGTTGTACTTTATAAATAGAAATAGGAGATAATGTAGATTTGGCAAGTTGGCTTGAAAACAGTGTGTATCCAGTGGCCAAAATCATTAGTTTTGAATAATGCTGAAAGGCAGAAAGCTGTGACTAGTGCTTCTTCCCAACTGCTATTGCCAAGAGTGTCGTGGTTGTGCTCGGCTATGTCACAGGTCCTGCTCTGGTATAAGGCATAATATATTACAAAACACCTATTTGCCATGCAAATACAATGAATAAGGACTCTACTCCAGGTGTACTTTGCCCAGTCTTTGCCCAGTTAACAGCAGACTCAAATTCAAGGGAAGTTGCAGTAGATGCTCAGTGTGTTCTTGCTTGAGGGTTTCTCTTGCCTATGCCTTAGTATAATCTCCAGACTTCATAATCCTTGTTGCTGAGCGCTTATAGTTATTGTCCTTCAGACTGTGAGGAAAAAAAACCTAAGATGAAGTGGAAACAATAGGTTTTATTTTGATATTAGTATGATTTTATATCATTGCTTTTGTTCTGTTTTGCTACAGAAGAAGAATATAAGATTCACAAGCATTTAATGTCAACGTTTACACATAGCCTCAAAGTGTAGTACAGGCAAAAGCAATGAGATTAGTAGACTGCAAAGGTAGGAAGTAGCTTTGCGTAATTTGATGGGTTCCTTGCAGAACTAGTCCATTTCCTAAAATTTTACAAAGAACAAGTTATAAATGCATGTGAATGAAGAAGTGTTTGCAAATAAAATCTTATACTCGTTTAATCAAACGAGTTTCCTTCACTGGGTTAAAATGCAGTCTGGTATCTGCTCAATGGAGAAGAGGTTATGTTTTACCAAGAAATGTCTTGCAATCATTAGAGCCAGTTATCTCACTAATGACAGGTACCAAATGCGGCTTCCATCCCTTAGGTTGCCTGCTACAGTATTCCCAGAAAAATATTGACCTTATAACATGGAAAAAGTAGTATACGCTCTTAAAAAGTTGAAAAGTTTCTGCGTCCTTTCTTTCTCAGCAACAAAAAAGAGCAGACCCTGGCATGCCAAGGGGAAAGGGGGAGTGAAGACCAGTAGCACAAAAGACAGATTTTGTTTGCAGACTTGAGCTGAAAAAATGATTATGAAACCCTAACTCATGATGCATAAAGAAACCAGCCTGACCTAGAAAAAGCATCACAGAGAGATGACACTTAGGTGTTGCTTAAACTGTAAGACACAATACGGCTGGGAGATCCATATGTAGCATGCAGAGAAGAGCACAAGAAAGTCTCCAAGCCTCTGTCTGTTTCAAACATAGCTTGCTTATAACATGGCAGAAGGACTATTGGTACTAAAATAAAAAGAATGCACTGTTTTTTTTTCTTTTTTTCTTACATAATGCATCTTTTAACTGAGCAGTTTGGACCATATTGTAGCGAAAACAAGGAAGTGCCTTAAAGTCCTCCTTGATTTCTGTAGCATTTAGGTAAAGTTATTCAGATTTCCATGACTGAGGAGATAAAGGCATCACTCACCCCGTGCCCTTCCAAGGATCGGATGGATGAAAAAGAGCTTAGGAAGAGCTCAGGAGTCCTCTCCTCTGCGTGGACCTAAAACTTGCAGAGATACCACAGAAATAATGTATTGTTTTAGCAGTAGCTAAGGGACAAGTCTGAAGGCAGTTTCTCCAGCTTTCCTTCCCCCCTTATTTACTTCTCTTTATTTCACTGGGCACTTACTGTGCTTTATTAATTTGCCCTAATCCTGACTTTTCTACGTACAGTTCGTTTCCAGTCTGGCTCTCTTTCTTATGCCACTCAGTGGTTACTTGTGTGGCAAAGAGCAAAAAACTTGGCAATTGCTGCTGGGGTTAATGTGGAAAAATAAATCTCAAGTAATGCCAGTGTGGATTTACTTCTCGCTCTTAATGGCCCCAGCAGATGTTGGAGGAATCCTACACTTCCTGAGTGCTCCCACAGCGCAGCTGGCACCGACACCCCCACTGCCGGTGGGGAACGCGCTGCGGGCCCTGCGCGCACACTGGGATTTACAGACACTTCTGGCCCTCTGCGTGGAGTTGGAGCCCAACTCCCTTATCCGCTGTCCTCTGCCGCATCCCTCTGTGTCGGATTTGTTGCCTTGGCCTCCCCTTCTGCCTTTCAGTGCAGCACCTGGAAAGGTTTTTGCCCAGAACTTCTCTTTTTCTTCTGGCTGGAGGACTCTTCCATGAGCATCTTGTCCCTGGCACAAACCCAGGAGCGGGTTTAGCATTTTCCGTGTGTTCACCTGAAATCCAGGGACGCAACTTCCTACCTCTCCTGTCTCGTAGCAATAGACATAATATCTTATGGATTACTTGTGCTTTCATTTGCAGTGGTGTGAATTATCTCTTTTGACACTGGCAACCCAAGCCACATCCTTGGTAATGACAGATATTACTGAACAGAAAATTAGCATGCAGAAAACATGCAGTCGATTCCAGCCAACTTTTAATGCACATTATCAGATGAAAGTAGATGCAGGAGGAGCAAGTATTACATGACAAACCAGCACTTCGCTGCCCATTATAAATGCCCTGTGCATTTCTGCTGGGACATGGATCCGATTTCATGAATCTTTGGGATATTTTGATTTTCATGACAAGTGCTTTGTCTTGTGATACTTGTGATAAAAACCAGCATGGTACTTTAGTTTTCCTTCTTGGGGAAATCATTCAGTAATATCTGCTTTGGATGCTGACTGCTTTAGACATTGGTAGGTTGTTTTTGTTTTGTTTTGTTTTTTAGGAGTAGCCCTTAGTGGCACTAAATTTAACAACTAACAACAGCATGTGCCTCACACTTGATACTTCAGGCTATGGTGACAGCTTTTAGCAATTTGGAAAATCCCACGGGACCCAGAGTGGCACTGGCTGCTGTCTTCTTTGTTTGCATTTACTTTTCTGCTTTGTCAATTTGTTCTATGGTTGCAGAAGTAAATCAAGAGATCCAGACTTAGCCGAAGAGGAGTAGTAATATCTGCCTGCCATTGCTTAAAATAATCTCCCCGACAATACGCCCTTTAACTGATAACAATCTGGAAAAAAAAAATCTGCTTGAAATTCTAAAGTGAAAAGAGGGAAGGGAAGATATAGATATCCAGCACTGTTCGGAAGCAATGACTGTAGTAACACAGTCACTCAGAGTTATTTTTCCTCTTCTTTTAACTTACAGTGCTCAAGGCACCCTCCAAGGGCCTTGAGAGGGTGGTGTGATGCTCTTCTCACACATACTCCTCAGCAGCCCTTTTACTACAATCAATCATTGAAAAATATTTCTTGAGGTTCAGTCTAATGCTTGGAGCAAGCTGCACAGCTAGAAAAGGCTATTGGCGGTTTCAAAATATTAAATGGAGTACTCACATGGGAAAGCTCAAAAATAATGGGTAATATGAATGTTTATATATATATAAACATTATATATATATATATATTTCTACACACAGACAAACCCAAAGAGTACACAAGGCCAGAAGGGTCCAAGAAGGGCCAGAAGGGTCTTTCTGTTAAGATATGTCCTATCCTCAACATATGCAAAAGAGTAAAGATAAAAATTGCTAAAGGTCAAAGACAAAATAGTCTTTATTGTGAACCGCATTCTCCACCCTAGCCATAGAGTAACTAGTTTGGGAGAGGGATGCACTAAAGCTGTAGAAAAGAAACTTGCGGGAATTTTCCTGAAATTCTGAAGGAAATTAAGTGGTTTTTTTTTTTTTTTTTTACTACTTAAAATATGGGTCAGTGATTGAAAGGCTTTGCAAATCCCCTCCTATTATAAATTATCTTAGTTATCTATTTACAATATTCATTATCCTATGACCACAAAGTTAAAATGAAGTTAAATATAGATAAATTTGTAATGTGCAGATTTGCCTCATCCCATTGCCTAATCTCTTATGTGTCTCACTCTTTGCGATGCGCCTGTATAGAAATATTCAGAATATGGCCCTGTTTGTTTGTTTTTATTTCTTCCTGCAGGACATCGTGCCTCCATAAAGGGACAAAGGAAATAGTTCCTCTTCCTCCTCCCGTAATTATTCTCTGTAATGAGGACAGGTCTTTGTAACCCGTCTATGGGCTGTGTGAGTCTGTGTGTGCGCTCCTATCTCCCCTTCTCATTCCTGCTTCTCTTCTTTCAGTACAGTGCTAATATAGGTCTTAGGACATTGCAACTCGAAATAAGCTGGTTTTCCAACTGCCAGCTAGGGAGATGAGGGAAGCAATCGTATAACACTGAGGCTGGGGGGGACATCGAACACAACGTGTTGGTTCTCCTCCAGGAAGTGGGAGACTGTGCACGGAGGATATCTAGGACTAGAACACCCTGGGCTGGATGCCTCGGGTGACAGCTTCCAAGCACAGGGAGCTGCCAAGTGTAGGAGGTGAGGATGTTCTGTGCATAATCGCTCCTCTTCCTTAGCAGCTATGCAGTTTCCTGCCCTAAAGCTGGGAGAATTGGTTTTCCTCTCTGTAGCAAGCAGACCTTTTCAAGTAGATAAACCTCCTAGAACTTAAAAAAAAAAAAAAAAGAAAAGAAAAAGGAAAGAAAAGAAAAAAAAAAAAGAGAAAAAAAAGACACGGAAAAAAACACACAACCAACAAACACATGCAAATGGACTAAGTTAGAATTGCATATCCCATCTGCTTCGTTCATTTTTAGAATAAGGTTTTCATACCTTGTATTTCTCTTTTTTTTTATTAGATGAGATAACACTGCATTGTTGGCCACCTCAGGATCGGAGACAAACTAAATAACTATCCTGAGCATATGGAAAGTAAAATTTAAGGAAACAAACCTAGCTCTGCCAGAAATATCTTTTGTCTATCTAAGAAATAGTAGAAGAACTCTTAGCTTCCCAAGTATGGGAAATGATTTCAGACTTTGGGAGTATTTTACTATTGCCCCGTGTCAGCAAAAGTCTGGAAAGCCTGTGACCACACAGGTCACTGCGTGGCAGCAGACCACAGGATGTTCTCATCCCTTTCTGCTCGGCACTGGGAGGCCGTATCTGGAGCAGGATACCCAGGCTGGGGCTCCTGCATTCAGGAAGGCCATGGGGAGTCCTGGAGAGGCAGCCAAGATGCTCAGGTGCTTAGAGCACATGTCATAAAAGCAGAGGTGGAAGGAATTTGGCTTATTTAATCTCCTATAGAGAGGACTGAGGACATTGATGAGGACAGACCCAGCCTCTCCTCAGAAAAGCAGAGTGATGGTGGCCACAAATTACATTTTAAGAGACATGTCCTAATTGGAAGAAATATGTCAGCAGGAGGACAGTCAACAGAGGGTCCAGAGCAGTTGTGGAGTTTCCATCTTTGGCAGTTTTCAAGACCTGACCTAACAAAATCACAGCAACCTGATCTATTGCTTTAAAACTCTGCTTTAAGTATAAGGTAGGACAAGATCTCTTCCAGAGACCCCTTCTGATCGATATTGCTATGGTTCTGTGTTAATTTCTGGAAGGTCTGAGCTATCTTGGTTCCTAGTATAGAAGAAGAATGCTAAGGGTTAGCACATTTTGCAGTTGTGCAAACTGAAATGCCCTTATAATGTCTTCTGACTGGTAGTTTCTTCTCTTTCTCTCCTAAATTAGTGTAAGAAAAAGAGAGATTTTGTTATTATTTTTTACAAATAATCAATTGTTTGAACCTTTGGGATTCAGTTCTGTAGGTAACTAATACCCTGTATGTGAACAGAAGAGTATTTTTCAGATTAACTCTGTGCTGGCCACTGCAGTGGAGAAATGGTGCAAACCATTAATTCGATCATAAGATTTTCAATCAAACCTTATTTGGCTGAAGGTGAAAATATCCTTTAGCACTAGTTAACATTTTAACGTACCTTGCATACAGTATTCCAGACATAAGGAAGTTTTTTCTTGAAAATCTTCCAGAAATATAGTTGCCACTGGAAAGGATCACATCTCAATTTTTCCTTAGCTTGTGTTTTCATGTAGATTGCATCTTTACTAAGTAAAATCTGGTGGGCTGTAGGCAATATGGGTCGCTGAATAAATATCAAAGGGTATGAATTCTTTGTATGATCTGGATATACAGGAAAATAGCAAGAGCAGATTACAGATTGAGGTTTGGAGTATGGATTTATCTATCAAACATCAAATATTTCAGTCAATTTTCTTATATGGCAGTAGTCAGGTCTCTTAATGAACTTATCAGTAATCAAAATATGTTTTTGGAGTTTCAAATAAGAGTATACATACTTTCTACAACATATTTTTTAAGCTAGGTCTTAGAATATCTGATTACTACAAATTATCCATATGTATGGAGGATTTGTGTCAGTGTTTCTTTTGCCACTGGAGAATGGATTTCCATTGAGTTTTCCCCTGTGGAAATCACAAGTCTGAACTCCAATAGTATTTTTATTTTGAGATAAAATTAACTGTATAATAACTTCAAAAGTAGGACAAACATCCATAAAAGACCTGAGAAATACCCTACTGTTTTTTAAATTATGACACCTAAAACCAATTAATACAGCAGGCTTATTCCAAATAAAATCATTTGGACTTGTGGTGTATAAAGATCCTTCTGTAAATATAGGTTTGCATATCTCTATATCCATTTAGGTGTATAAATGTAGTTTTTCACTGAACATTGATATCAATAATACTACAAATGCATAATAATAGCCATTGACAGAATTTGGGGGTCCTGTGTACATCCTACCAGTTTTACACAGTCTAGTGCTTTGAACTGTCTGTTTTCTTTCTCTATACTTGTTCCTCAGGGCTCTTTAATGCTTTTGTTTGGATAAAATCTTGTCCATAGTCCAGTTTATGGCTTAGAATAAAAATAAATAGTTTCCTTGAAATGCACATATTATAATTTACATTATCAGTGAATTGCACTCGAGCAGCATTTCATTCTTTCAGAAATGTCTGTGGAACCTCTGAGCTCCCCGTATGTAGGGGCAACATCTGTGTGTGGACATGCAAAGTAATTTCAAATCTAAGGTGGAAGTCGTTGTGGTTTTTTTTTTTTAATATAAAAATATAAATTAATTTGGGTGGGTTTTTTTTCTGTTAAAAAGTATATTCAATCTTGCCTGGAAAAGAAAAGTGATATAATACTTAATAAAAAATAAATAAAATAAAGTCAGTAATAAAGAATTCACCAGTCACTTTCCCCAATGCAACTGATAGGGTCAAATAAAGTGATAGTAAGCACAATCTCCAGGTTTTTCAACAACATTTGTACCTGATGGAGTTAAGTAAGCTGGAGGATTATTACCCAAGAGCCATAATGGAATCAGTGAATATCTATTTGTGTGGTTATTTGTCTGATTTTAGGTCAGGTTCGTCAAGATAAATGGTGTTGGGAAGTGTCTTCTACTTAACTGTTGTAAACCTAGCTACGTAAATGGCGCAAACAGAAAGGTCATCAAGGGAATTTATGAGTTTAATTCACCATGTACCTCAAGGAAAGTAGGTGACTTAAGATAGAGCAGATATGACGTATGTCCAGTGCATGAAAGGTAAATAAGATTTTGTGCTTACAAACACACCTACTAACCGAGAACCTAAGAGTTTGCTATATTTAGTCACCAGAAGTGGATTTGTGTTGTAACAGTAGCAAAAGAAACCAAAGGCACAGCAAATTTTATAAAGTGACAACCCTAGGAAAAGTTTTCTACCTTTCTTCTACTGACTTTAAATTTATTTTGCTGTTGATTAAAAGTCTTCATCTTTTGCTTTACAGTGAAACGATAGTTTTCAGTGGAAAAGTATCAATACTGTAAAATCATTATTGCAGCCGTAATGTAGTGGCTAGGTCTTGGTGAACCCTGTGCATCTAAAGATGATTTCTCTAGGTCAGAATTTAAGCCTGTTTATAGTGCATTGGAGATGAGTTTGCATTGCCTT
>JAWLRI010000907.1:119554-179554 GCA_034781795.1 Crypturellus tataupa | reverse complement strand
ATTGCAAGCCCAGTGTTTGCTGGTAAGCAGGGCAGGAGAGCTTGGGCTGTCTGCGGTCTTTGGAGTACTGGTGCTCGCATGGAGGCCCGGGGAGGTGTGCTCCATGGAAAAGGCATCCGGTCGGGAAGGGAGAGCTGCAGAGTTTCTTCCCCTGTCCGTAAAACACGCTCCAGGATGGCCGCTTCCCGTCGCGGTAGCTGCGGACGTTGTTGCTATTCCCCAAAGGGTAGTCCAGACATTTAGGAAGCTGCCATTTTTGTCCTAATCCTAAAGTAAAGTTCACATTCCGACGCAGGAAAAGCAGTGCCCAGAACTCCAGATGTCCTGGTGTCAGCCAGGCAGCAGACGCAACGGCCGATTAATGGAATCTTATTTTAATGACTGTTTTGATTTTTTTCGTGATGCACATTTTTTTCAAAAAGTGATTTATTTGCACACTGTTCATATTTAAATGCCATCATTTTAAAAGCAATCTGTAAAAAAAAATGGTTCATGGCATTCAACAAACTAAATGTAGGCAAATACAGAAATGGCAAAAATTACAATATTCTCTTAGACTATTTCACAGAAATATTTTTACCAATGTCTCATAATAAGTAGATAAGAAGTGAGTCTAGGTGTATGTATGATTAAAGCTTTATATTAAAAAAGGCTCTATTTATATGTATGTTCGTATATTCATTTGCCTGTGTCTCAAAATTGCTGTACTTCATTTTCTGTTTGTATAAACCAAATAACAGAATATTAAGAGTCATTTGAGGTCATAATTAAAGTTCTTTGACATCTGCCTTTTTTTCTATTAGCCATGACTACCAGATGTCCATGTCATAGGAACTGAAAATTATTAGTCTAATGATGTTTTTAATAAAAAGTAACAGAATTTTGTGTGTTTTAAAGTCACTGAGCATAAGCTTGCCAGGGTGAAAGAGATTACAGGGCTGCTTCCCTTTATTTTTATATTTCTTTGACATTTTTATGTTATTTTATGTTATATGTTTATGTGTGCTTTACTCATGCAGCATTTTATTTTTCAGTTTTGTGCATTACTCAGGTAATCTGACTCTATTGACCGATGATCTGGTTCCTGTGTTTTGTGAAACAGATACCTGCCTGTGTTTCAGTCCACTGTGACTCCACTGTTTGTTCATTTACCTGTATATTGATCAATTTTATTTTATGGAGTAACTACACTGAGAGCAGCAGTGTTTTACATTGTTTTTATTTCTACTTGCATACTGGTCTGTTCCTGTTGTATCGATTTGACTTTTTATACATTGCTTTGCTTCTGCCACATTAGCACCCATTCACCAACTTAATGATCATGGTGCTATATGGAGTACAGCATATTGGCTTGTTAAATCATTTCTATCATATTAATTTCTCCTTATTTGTATAATTGACCTATTTTTACAGTGCCACTTTCATAATTCCCTTTGTTTATCCAAAGCTGGCTGTCCTCCATTGCTATAAGCATCCCTAAATTTCTGTAGCTCTATTTTTATTGCTTATTTTTGCGCTCCTCTGTGCACCACAAAATTACGATGCTCTTTTTTTTTTTTCTCTCTCTCCCTTTTGCTTGTGCTTTTAACTATGCCTTAAACCTTATGGAAGCGCTCAGCTTCAAGGCTATGAGCTAATCTCGTATTCAAACGCACGTGCTTAATCTGCTCTTCTTTCTCTTTGTCCCTGTACCTTGGAGTGATGGCATCTCCATCTAAGACCTTCTTTGTGTTTTTCTCCCTAAGCCTTTTCTAATTCCTGCTCTGGATGTCATTATCGGCGTGGACTGAGAAACCTGGATACCAGGGGCTCCATACTGTTACATATGTATTGTGCATTATGTTATAGGATCGGAATAGGCCACTGCATGGTGAGGAGGTGTCTGTGCAGTGACCTTAGGTACACCTGCTTTCACTTATAGGTAGCAAGTGGGGAAAAAGAGGAAAGCGAAAAGCTAGAGAGCCTCTTGCCTGGGGAGCAGAGGGGTCTCCGGGAGGGGATGGAGGCTGCAGTTCAGGGGCAGCAGAGCTGCTGCACCTGGTGCAGGGTGGCTGGTGGGAGCAGAAGGGGATCTGGGAAGCAGGGATCTTGTCCATGGTGCTACGAGCCAGATACGTTTAATAGATTTTCCTTATGGAGGGGGTTTTACCTGTGATCAGACCTTTCATAAAACCTCATTTTGCAATTAATATTTCTATATTTTTTTTTCTGTTTTCCTTTCTGTCTCAACCTTTTTTTTCTTTTTTTTTTTTTTTTGTAAATCTGAAATCATAAACAGGTTTGAACAGTGAAAAGCTGAACTTAAGTCAATATAGAGAGCTTTTATTTATCTGAGATTGGACTTTTTGTTGTTAAACCTTCTGATTGCCTATACTTAGGTGCGTTTATCATTCTGCCCATTGCTATTTAACTCTTGGTGTGGCCTCGTGGGTGCCACCCTCTCCGCACTTCCCCACCAGGGTAATGTACTATAATGACACTGAAATTGCTTGCTTTTCCAAAGCAAGTTTGAGGCACAGCTGAGGAGGGCAAAACGCGCTCTGCGATTACAGCAGATAGCCTCACTGACAGCGTGGAAATCTGGGATGTGCACAAACTCCTCCGTTTATATTTCATGATGTGGAAAGAAAATCTGGGTTGCTGAGTTTTTTCTGGTTCATAAAAATGCAAAATAGCAAATCTAATAAGTTAGGTTTTATGTGTAGTTTGGCCATGAAACAAACTTTTCTGAAATATGTAATGAAAAGTGACATCACACTCATCACTATCCTGTTTTAAATTTAAACTACCCTGCCTTGCATAATCAATTACTTACAGAAAATTGTAAAGCCCTTAAAATTCTGAAATGGTTCCTGGCATTTAATTATATAAGATTTTTGACCTGGCTAGGCAGATAATGTTAACACAGCTTTAATACTAAACAAGACTGAACATGTGTGTGCTTGACTTTTATTAAACTCCTACTGAAGAAACAGATTAATTGGAGGCTGATTCATTGGTGAACAGGCGTTAAAGACAGAAGGACCTTCTCACATTTTGTTCTGTTACCCAGGCTTATGCCATCTCAGGTTGGCAAGGAGATCCCAACTGTAGTGTTTTGAAATGTAACTGAAAGAAATTTTAGAATAACAGGTGCAAAAAAAAAAAAAAAAAAAAAAAAAAAAAAAAAAACTACACACACAAAAAAAATACAAAAATAAAAAAAAAAAAAGAAAAAGCGAAGTGAGCCATTTTTGAAAATGCTGAGCTGATTCCCTCCTATTCCGCCTTCCCAAATGACCACCTGACACCTTCCCGGCACAGGTACTGCCCGCACAGGTTTTCACTAAGAAGGCTAAAAGTGTAAATGGGAGCATGGGAACCAGCATCTGTTGCGATGATTTCCTACATGATTATTACTTCCCCCCCTCGCTTATAACAATTTTTAAGAAGATGTGTACAAGCTGTGATTAAACCACTTCAGATTAAGCTCAAAGTAAATTGAAAAAGTCCTTCTTAAAGCTCTCATTTACCAGTGCTTTACTCCATCTGTAAAATCGGAGCTTTGCTTCCGAGCATCCTCCGAATTGCCCGCTTCCCACAAGGTAGCGGAGGTTAAAAATAAAATAGCAAGAAATCCGTGGCAAAGCACATGTGAGATTAACGGGGTGAAAGTACCGTAGTGGATAGCTGTTTTTTTCTGCCTGAGCTCCTCATTCTGTTACACAACCCCCAGCCTGCAAATCTAACGCTGACACTTTTGTGCGGATCAGTTTGCTAGCGATAGCTATTTCTGATTTTAATTCAGCACACTCGTTTGATTATTACTGACATTCCCTTTTGTAATTCCGGGGAAGATAATGCGCATAAACAGATTTTGCATTAACTGGGTTGGGTGAAATTTTGACAACAGCTTCCAAAACTCTAGAAAAATTTGCTCGCTTTCAAGTTATACAATTCGAAACCCAGATCTGACCTGCTGCGAGATTCAGCCCTGCTCTTGGGTAGCCCTAGGTAGAGGCTGTCGATTTATGGGTATTTGTGGAAAGCAGGAGGAACCCATGGTTTAATTTAGTTTTTGTGTGAAAGAGGGAGAAATATATTTACTTTGGTAAATACCCATTGAGATTTTCACTTCATTCAAATCAAATCTGAAGCTCGGTGCTAAAGTTGGTGAGTGGGTGTGCAAGGCAGAAGCAGAAAACAAAAACACATCCTATAAAACCAGGCAAAACATTTGCACAGTCCCCTGCAAATGAAAATCTCCCAATCTATTTCAGTTTTACATTTTTAAATCATAGATTCCTATATCTTCAGATATGCCTGAACATTAAAGATACTGGTAAAAATTAACCTCTGATGTAAATCATTTAAAGTTAAAAGTTACATAGCTCAATTTATGAAATGATTTGGTCCATTCTGCTTTATGAATGTTTGTTTTATCCTTACAATCCTAAAATTGTAAAAATTAAGTGCCATAATGAAATTCTGAAGTAAATTGCATTCTCTTTCAGGTTTATATGTACACTTATGCTTATTATTGTGCAGCAATTGCAAAAATATTTTTGGAATTATTTTTACAGCTGTTTCCAGGATTAAGGGTAAAATACCCCCTTTTTTTACATTTGTTATTAGTTCATTACAACTGCCATTCTACAGGTAAAAAAACATCAAACCCTAAATCAGAGCTGCTTAGAAATATTTTTTTTTAAAAAAAGGAATTTATTTAAAATAAGGTTCTTATCTAACACTAAAGCTCTACATATATTCTGTCTTGCTAAATGTAATTTATGAACTGATTTTTCAGCTGTATATATTAAGTCCCTGAGCTGGATTACAAAAATCTAATATAAAATACAATGCATGTACAGGCAGTTTCAAGAAGGTATCTCGGTGGCTATGGAGCATAATAAACTTTCTTCCTATTTGCCTTGCAACAGCTGATGACTGATTTTTCCAGGCCAGAAGTGAAGCACACTAGCTGAAAGGTGAACTCTTTTTTTGTGTGTGTTTTAGCATTCCAAGCCTGGTAAAACTGTTCCGCTTGCTACATGATGTTATAAATATCAAGATTAGTTTCTTCTAAAATTACCAGTGCCAGCTGCATTCAGTTTCCTATATTATATAGTATTTTGTTACCAATGTTCATAGTTAAGAGAGGTTTTTTTTTTCTTTTTTTTTTTTTTTTAATGAAATTGGTCACAAAAATCTTCAGTGTTAAAATCTTTTTACAGGGCACACGTCTATTTTAAATATTGTACATAAATCCATTTGCCTTCCCCAGTCAAGTACTCCCACTAATATCGCTGTTCTCCCAGGCTTAGGAACGTCAGCAGCTTTTAGTCCAATATGCTCCTGCATTCACAGCAATCACTTTAATTTCTTCTCTGGTGCTCAGCACCCACGATTGAGATAATATCAATCATTAAATTGCCTTTAGTCGTGGCCAAGATATGTGTGTAATTTTAATTTGTGCACCCATGCATATAAATATATAGGTATATTGTATCCTTTAAAATAAATAAATAATTTTACTGCCTTTTGACCTCAGTGTTACAGCATATATATTATGCAAATTCTTAAGTATCTTATTGAATCATGAACTCTAATAGTGCTGCACCAAAAAGCAGCACATTCATTTCTGCACTCCTGAAGTCCTTAGGAAATCGTGCTTTGAACCTGTGTGTGTTTAAGTTCCTCAGCTGACATCGTTTCAGTCTGGTAATATGACATACGAATGCTAATCCAGGATTAATTGAGCACTTATGTGCAGCACAAAACATGCTTTATATATTGACAAATATTTCTAAGAAATGGATTGGTATTTTTGCTGTTAATTGTTTCATTACTGACCTTTACCTCCGTAGACATATGCAGTTTTCATTTTTTTGGGTGAGACTTTCAAAATATTTTTTTTTTAAGTGTCCAATGCTCAGTGTTAGCAGTGACATTTTTGCAGTCTATTCGGAAGCATATATTTCAGTCTTTTGTATCTCATTTCTTTCTATTTATTTAAAACAACTTAGCATGGAAAATCTTGCAGATTTAAGTGACAGTGATGATGTACAATATGCATAAAATGAGCCTGTCCCTACCCATGGTGTGTATTGCTAAGGACTCCATTGCAATATTTACAGTTAAACTAAACTTTTTCAAATGAAGCAAAATTGCATTTGTTTTGCAGATTTGCTCATCATTAAATGTGAAACATTTCACATTTGTCTTTTTGAGTAATTGGCTTTTTAAAATGATAAGGTGCTCTGAACACTTGTTATGTGGATAGGTCTGACGTTGTATCCCAGAAATCCATATGCCATACAGACAGAACAGAAGAAAGATATTCACAAGCATGTCACAGATTGGACTGAAGCAAGCCAAAAACCAAAGTGCCATGGCATTAACAATAGCACCAGATTTACTGTCACGATTGCAATCTGTGCTGTATCATAGACAGAAGGAGAACTTTTGATAGGTAACACCTCAGTGTTTTTTAAATCTTTTTGGCAAATTATCATTTTCATTATATTTTTGCCTGCCATATAATATTATTACAACGGTATTAAATCCCGCGTGCGCGCAGACGCGCAAAGTTTATTAGCCCTCAACAAAGGGGCTGATTTACACTCCGCGCGAAGGACTCGGCCACGAGAAAGGTGGATGTGTTGTTGTTTGGCTGAAGGTTAGCACGCGTTTTAAGGAGGTTCATCTACAAAGTAGCTGGGATTTTCAAACCTGTATTAAGTTAATAAAATTCGTTGTCTTAGTGGTAAAGGGAGGGAGAGAATCCGTGGGCAGCACACGCACCGTGACAGCTCACAAGTTCCCGAAGTTGGAAGGCGGGGAGGACCCAGCATCACAGGGAGGTATTTTTGTTTTCTGGAGTTCACTCCTAACTAGCTGTATTTTCCCATTGAATTTAGGTAGACTTTTCTTTCTGACCATAAAATTGCACATTTTCTTCTAGTGTAAAAAAAGCTGCATAAAGCAGATTTGGCAATACCATAATTCATGTTGAGCTCTGATAAGTGCTGAAAAAGATTTACAAACTCACAGCTTGACACTGAGCCCACATGTTGGGTAGAGTGGAGAAAAAGCTCTAGAAATACTACACGGAGCTTCCTGGCAGCAAACAGAGAAACATCAGTCAATTGTTTTTCTTAATTGAAAGCCACCTTGGGACCTTGTTGAAAATAACGCATCTGCCTATCTTTGCTGCTTTTTAAAATTACCTGGCTGAGGGAAGTTGCCCCGGGGCCATGCACAATAGGCTTCGTATAGTGCAAGAAAAACACTGAAATTCTCCATTTATCTTTATATGAATTATGGATTCCAAGCACTCTCCATGTAAGTAGAAAACAAGAATCAAAACAACGCACACAAAGCTGCCTAAACAGGATTCTGGGTGTTGTTACCTTAATTTAATTTAATAATTTAAGACTGCTACATTGCACTTAAAGCTATCCTGGCCACACAGTCGGTGCTCGATTTAAGCACCCAGCGCCATGCTCTTCCAATTGCAAACCAGCCTGGAGAAAACTGGGAATTACTTGAAACTTTGAACCAAATAGTAACTTGTAACTTCACAGCAACTTTTTCCTTGGTTGGTTTTCCCTGATTCTGCAAGGTTGGGCTATGATTATTAACTCATTTAAAATCCATAAGTGACTTTGTGTATGTGCAAAGCACTTTTATTTATTTTTTTTTGGAAAGTCGTTGTGTGGATTTAAGTTTCTTTTTTTTTTTTTGTAAAATGAAAATCAGTGTGTTTTTGCACCTCAAGTAAAAGCTCTAGTCCTTGACGAACCATGGCTCTGCGCAGACTTTCCAAGTGTATTTAATTTTCTAACACTTTTGTCTTCACGTAGCGTATTTGGGATGTTCTTAAAGCACAGAAATAACATTTTCAGAGCTGTGGTAAATCAAATGTCTTAGAGGATTTGCCTCAACCTCTCTCATCTTCCTATAGTGATCAGCAAATGAATGCTTTCACTTCAGAAATGAAAGGCATTTATAAACAGGGGCTTTATTAAAAAAATACTTTAAGAGGCACTGCTGAGCTCCCACTGTATTGATAAAAATGTAGAAACAAAGATGTACGTCAGGCTGAACAAAGGAATCCACGACTTTAGCAAAGATAAGAAAGAGGAACGCAGAGGACCAGGGCTGTTGCGGGAGGCTCCGCACCGCGGTGTGGGACGAGGCGCTGCCAACGCGGCCGCACTCCCCGGCAGCCCGGCACAACGCTCCCGGGCTCGGATGTGCTGGGAGTCCAATGCCTTGGGAAAATTCCCAAGGTTTCCTGGCCGGTTTTCCAGACGGGTGCGTGACGCGGCTCCCAGATTTCGAATGGGAAGGGGAGCAAGCTCGGCAAGGTCAAAGAGAGGAAATAATCACATTTGTTTTCTCAGCTACTAATTTCTCTAGCGTACTCCCATAGTGAGGGGAGTGACACTGTCATCCAGCAAAAGCAGTGAAAAGTGGGAAGGAGCTATCGCTCAGATTTAAGCGTGAAACCGAGATCTTACTTTCTTCTTTGATCCAGGCAGCTTTCCTGAATAATATAGATATCAGTGCTCTTTTTTGTTATTTTTCTTTTCCTGATAAACGTATGCCTACTTCAGTGTCTCTCACTATTTTATTTAGATACGGTATATTTCTGTACGTTACATCACCACTTTTCAGTCTATGTGTGTTTGCATTTCAATAGGAGATGAAATGGTATAATTGAATTTCAAAACACCTACAACTCTCAGAAAATTTATTTCTGTTTGAATCCTCAAGTTCCGGCAATATCTAGTTTGTAGCTTAATTTTTTGCAAGGTCGTCCTCTGAGTGATTGACTTCCCACAGTAAGTCTTGGGTATTACGAGCTTGGCTGGGATGCGGAGCCAGTTGACTCGTTGTCGGAGGGAATTGAGTGGCGTATGGGGAATGCTGGCTATTGAAGACCGAAGAACTGAGGTTTCGAGTTCTGATTTCACACCTGCATGCCACTTTTTTCGCAGTTCCTCAAGCTGGCCTGGTTGTGTTTTGGCCAATATAGCCAAAGGCAGAGGGAAATAATATTCCTTTTCCTTGAAAAGGGTTTTTTTTCAAGTGGTCATAAAAGGCTGGAGATTTGGGTTTATTTATAAGCATATGAGAGCGTAGGGCTTTTTTTTTTTTTTCCTGGATTCTCTAATAAGCTATCCTGGTTTTCCATTGCTGGTAGGCTTGAAAGTGATAGTCAGCTTTGCTGCCTGTGATGATTGCTGTGTTAATCTACACACCGCTCTGTCTGACTGTCAGTATCAGATCTTTTGTTCCCGGAAATACTCGCTCTGCGAATAAATAGAACTTTTCTGCTATTTTTTGCTGCTAAGTGCTTTACTCATCTCTGTCTTGTGCCTTGTGCAAGTGCTCGTCCTCTGCAAGCTGCACGTTGCTTGATGAAGTACCTTGCTGAATCAGGGCTGCCGTACCGCAAGAGATGAAAGAAAGGCACATAAGAAGCCGGATTGCCAGGTTGTGCTTTGAATGCTTTTCTTTTAATCAAATTTTAGACTTATTAGCATAGTAGATCATGGTTTTGCAAAACAAACAAAAGCTTTTAGTCTTATTCTTGAAAGTATTTGAAAATGGTAATGTAATTGGTGCTGTTTATAGTTCAAACTCACTCATCTCTACTCACAGACATGACTAATAGGGAAAGAGTTAGCTCTTCCAGATATGGTTTAATGTATAAGTGCCCCAAATCACTAAAAATTAAGTTCTTGGGTTTTGTTCAACAGACTCAATAATCTGGTAAGATTTTCATTAGGCAGCAGAACAGTGTGAAGCTTAGGTCTTGGGTGGGATGGTAGCACACGGTGACACAACACCTTCAGGAGCTAAAACCTAAAATTCCAGTTTCCTTTAGACTTTCTCTGTTGTCTGGCACTTAAAAATACTTCTTGCCAACGGGATGTTGCTTTTTAGTTGCCAGATGATCTTCGCATTGCTGAGAGTGATACCGATGAGAGTGAGACTGTATCTGGTATCTCTAATAATATGGCAGGAAAGCAGGGGAAAGGGAGGCCTGGGGTCTGCACAGAGGTGCTCTGCTAATAGCCCTTCTGTATCCATAGTTCCTGGTGTTGGATAAGGACGGGTCAGTGCTTGATTTAAACTGCACTGACGACATCTTCGGACAAGGAGGCCGTAATGTGTTTTAAAACATTCTATTTATTTTCCTGTCATGTACCGTACATTTATTAGTGTTAGTAGAGTAACAATCATGGTGTTATGGGCCCTGGATAAACACAGTCTTGTGATTATGGTATGTAGGCTAAAAACCCAAATACCCAGCTATTTCTATGCCTGATAATTTTTCATATTTTTAGCTCCTCTTATATTTAGATCCCTAAGTTCCCAAAAGAGCTGTCACCCCAAACCTGCATTCAGATATATTGCATCATCCCCAGGCTTGTAATAGAAATGAACATCAGGCTTTCAGACACAGCATATTTAGGAAAGAGGGAGAGAGTCTGCCAAATTCCCCCAAACCACTTCCCAATTCCCCTCACGAATAGCAGGAAATTACTTGTTATCAGTGGGTAATTCAACCACAAACGTTATTGATTATCCTACCTCAATCTTCACAGTCTTTATGGCCAAATATTTTGCAATCATTCTCTCTATTTAAAACTGGAAGATGTGATTTTTGTTTCTGAAAAATGGAGGTTTTCAATTTTTCTGCATGCCACATCACATTGTGGTGCATCCCCCCATATTCTCCAGTACACTGTGCACTGTGGTAGCCAAAGGCTTGACTGACAGATGTCAGAATGTTCATAATATATGAAAAAGTCTATATTACTTAGGAACTTCAGATATAGTTTTTAAATTATACATATTTTTATAAGATTTCATTTGTCTATATAAGATGGAGCGTTTCTTACTATATCTTTCTAATTCTCATGTGTGTATATTAAAAACTAAACCATGACACAGTTGCTGTGCAATGTAACTTTTGCTTTTTTTGTGAGCTACACAGTGAGATGTTTGAGCAGTTACTCACCCAGCTTTTGCTAGCTGACTACGCTCAGTTAGTGTAAGACATTCAGTGAGTTATGCTCTCTTTTCCCACAAAGCTGTCCTTAGACACCTACTGTGAAGTAATAATGTGAGATTTTGATTATGTGATATTCTTAAATAATATTTTGAGTAACCTGGTGGTATTACTACGCTGTTACTTAGAGTTACATATAAATTGAAATGCCAGTGCTTTTCAGTGCCGTCAGTGCAATTCCAGAATATCTAAAAAAGAAAAAACAACTATAACCCTTGAAAACTAATTTGAAACTATCACTAGACAACTAAGATATGCACGTGCCCATTTTGCACGTGCAAAATAGCAAAATTAGAAGGTATACTTTGAATTAGAAGATATTCTTTGAATTAAACCTCTTCTCCAATAGTGTCTAGACTGCGATTCTGCTTGTTATGCAGGATATCTTGACCTTCCAACTCACAGAAATGTTTAAGAATGTTCATAGTCTATAAACCCTTCAGGATCTGTTCTTGAAATATCCACATTCTTAATGATTAGTTAAATACTGCTAGTACTGAGTGTAAGGTATTATTATTGAAACTTTTCTTACAAGGCTCTTAATCTTCAGAAACTACCAAACTCAGCTAGGTGACACCAACGCATTTATTGTAAACAAAAGCAGTGTCATTGTCACTGAAATATTATATAAAAAATCTTTCATGGAAATATTTTCAATTTCTGTAGTTGGAAATGTTTATTTTCTTAAGTGGATATTTTTAAACATGCATAACTTTTCGTAATGTTTTTGCACAAACAGAGACAGAAAGAGCAAAATCAAAAATGCCACGCATGTCCTATACGCTCCCTGCGTGCAAGGGGAGCTGAGAACCATTATATTTTCCTGCCTGCAACACTTGGGCACTTGACACAGCTGGCGGAGTATATGTTCATATCATGGACCAACTTTGATGTGTACATTGTTATTAAACAATGGCTGGCATGGTTGGGGAACAGCAGGATATTGCACTTACCATTCAGTAGACCTGTTGTTTGAGAAAGAGCCCTCCTGCCTCCTCGCCCCGGGCCAGAAAAACTCAGCGGCAGAGATAGTGTTTTGGATCTCGAGCAGTAGGAGGATTCTTGTGTTATTGCATCGGCTTTTGGCAAGTTGATGAAATAATGTAAACAGCTATTTTGGAAAAAAAAAATGACCACATGTTTTGCATAGACAGTATATGGAGAGGTTCTGAGTCAGAGAGGGAGAAAGAAAGATTCAAATGAAAAGAACCTGGTAAATATAAGAAGGAAAAATCTCATTCAGTTGTACCGTTTCATCCCTGAGAGGTGCTTTATTCAACAGCAGGTATCAGTCCCCACAAGTAACATCTGCTATCAGCGGATTTGCAGGTACACCTTTGTTCACTGCTAACTGAATTTGTGTCGGTATTATAATTCTGCAAATTTCTGCTTTTCACTCAAACCAGGATTAGCATTGACTTGGGCTGGAGGGCATTCAAGCTGCTGTTCTTCTTTTAACTATATTTCTCTGTAAACATCTAATTGTTTCAAAAAGTGATGTACAGTAGGCAAAAACCTGAATTCAATGCAAATAAGTCTGTGTGGCTCTAAAGTTAACAGGTGTTCTCATTAGTGTAAGTAGACAAGGAACGATTCTTGAATGTTTTATAAACACTTATAATCATGGCCAAATATGTTACCATAAGTAAAAAGATACTTACAGCAACATCTCTTTTTCTTATTGTGCAATCTCAGCACTTATTAATAGGAGATGTGTCAGTAAAAAAAAATACTCAAAATCAGTACTGGCTTCTGCCTGCAAATAATGTAGCTGTAAAATGTTCTGCTACCAATGAATTAATTTCTGGCTAAAATAAGAGTCAACAGAATGAAATCTTTCACATAACATGTATATTGTAAAAGTATATGTTTGACTATGCTGAAAATAGAAGATACATTCTCTTTTTGATTTTTGTTTGTTTTATTTTGCAAGGACTTATGTTGAAGCTCACTCACATATATCATGAAGTATGATAACGTGCATATAAAATTGGACAGGAGGACCATTCATCACTAGCTCTTTTTCTGGCTGGTGAAACTAAGACGGGACTTCTCTAAGAAACTATTGCCAGTATCTCCGTATGCGGCTGGGTAATATATGGTTTCACATTGCAAAGATAGTGACAATAAAACGGTACCCCTTGGAGAAAAGTAGCTTGCAGTAGGTATTCAGGCATTGCCTTTCATCTTCCTCTGTGGGCAAAGTTGCTTGTTCCCAGTTTCCCACTATGCACAGACTGGTCTTAAGCTCATTGGAGCCAGTTTTGACTCTTCTTCTTGCTTGGTCAGGCCCTAGCACCTGCCTCTTCCATTGATATCCAGGCACTGGCTGGACAGGATCTGTGGTGTTTGAGGGTTTATAAACCCAAATTATGACCTTGCTTGGGCAAGACACTCAATGGATCTTCTTTCTAACCCACCTCTGGTCATTAGCTGCACTGAAGGGTCAAGGACTTGGCTTGGCTCAACTGGGACATGGCAGCTGCCTTGCTCATGGGAGAAGGAAAAAGAGATGCTTCAAATTATTGCGTGAGTCCAGGTTGCTTTTGTTACAGGCCTCAAAGTTTAACTTTGCTTGTCTTTTAGCTAGATGAAGCTGGGAGCCTTGTCTGCATTTGCTCGGTCTCCTCTGCAGCAAAGTCCCATTTGCAGAGCCAGACTGGGCCTCATGCAGAGGAGAAAACTGGCGCAGCAGATGAGCAGGAGATACTCCCTCCCAGTATGTTCCTTGGACTATTTAGCAGAAAACACTTTTTCCTCCATTCCTTTCCGCTCCCTCAAACAACATGTGTTTTGTCTTCACGGGAAGGAAAAGACATGACCAGATGGGGGATGAAGAAAGCTAAAATGACAACCCATTCCTTCAAAAAAGCCTCACTTGCACCCACAGGCTCAGCCCCAAACATTTATTTCCCAACCAGAACGTATATTTGACTCTCTACTTAGCCCAAGCCCCTTTTCTTGACCATGGGATAGTGTTGACTTGTCCAGACCTCATGATTTTAAGGCATGAGCTCCTGTGTGTCTGATACCTCCCACAGAAGGTAAAATAAATTCTGCATCTGAGATTCTTCTTAACCAGGAAGAGAGGGCAGAAGTTTGCCTCATGATGCCAGGAAGAGACCTGCTTCTCTCCTCCTTGATATTAATGTGATTCAACAGCATTGCACAGCAGAAGGGAAACGTTACACTCTTTTTTATTTATTTATTATTTTTTTTATGAGCAGAACCAGAGGTTTTTTTTTTTTTTTTTTTTTCATTATTACATTATGCTAAGTAATTCTGTCCTAAGAATCTACTAGGAGAAAATGATTGCAGCACAATTGCATTAAAAAACTGTTCTTGGAAGTTTGACCCCAGACTTCAGAGTGTTAAATCCCTTTCAGATCCATTCGTGTATTTACCCCAAACATTATGTTATGTCCTTTAAAAAGCAAATTACATATAGGAGCAGGTTGTTTGGATACGATGAACCCAAGAAGGTTTCCAGAGAAAGGACAAACAAATCAGCAATACCGTAGCCCACCGCAGATGTATCTTGTCAACATCTGGCAGCAATCGCTCCTACAATTGCTAATACCAAGAAGGTTGTGAAAATGCGGGCTCTATTTGTTGCCTTTTTGCAATGCTTGGTTTTCACAGTCGTTTTTACAGAGTCAGAAGAAACAGGGTAATTATAACATAAGGTTCAACATCTTTAGATATGTAGAACATTTTCTGTTGCTTAAAACAAATATTCCCAAAGAAAGTATAAAACATTTTTCTGACTTGCAAAGTTTTTGCAGTCTATCATTTAAATTACTTAAATAAAGGGAGCTTTACTACTCCCAAAAGCTGAGAATATAACACCCGCCATGCATATTAGCTTGATCTTTTTGACAGACCAGAAAAGGGGTGGTGTGTGCCAATTAAAACAAAAATGGATCCCCAGTGGCTTGTTCCTCACACAACTTCTGAAGACTGCTATCATTGTGTGCTGGGGTAACCCTGGATAAGGCGGCTATCCAAAGTAAACAAACTTTTCAAAACTTTCATGACAGATGGGGGTTACAAATGCATTTTAATAAGAGAGTTGCCAAAGCAACTTTTTTTGCAATCAGCATATATTTACTTAACATCTAGCAACATTGGGAACACAAGGCAGATACTTTCTCACAAAATGTTTTAACAAATATCATTTTTTTGGAGAGGTTGGTTGAAGACCTTTTCTTTCAAGCTGATATTTCCCCCCCCTCCTCACTACAGTGTTAACTTTGCTCTACATCCAAAGGACTGTTCGACTGGTAAAGCCAGACTGGAATATGAGACAGACAATCTGCTTGATAATGAGATTTCTTTGCTAGTCATAAACAACTTAGAGTCCTTTAAGCAATTTAACTATCAGCATAACCATGACTACCTCCATAGGCTGAACCATATAATGGATATGTGATGCAATATAGATATAATGCAGCTGAATAGTGATCCTTTTGTTTCTTATATTTGCATTTCTTGAAAATCCTGTGCTGCAGTACAGCATAGAGAGAGATTTTATTTAGCCTTTCTGCTGCTCACTCACTCAGTGTAAACGTGTCCAAGAGGCTGGATTATCTGTGAGAAAGAATTTGAGATGAACTTGCAGAAAACGCAGTCCGACTTTTGACATGTTTTTTAAAAATTGGATATCTCTGTCCTTGCTTAATGCAAGTCAGTTAATTAAACCTCTAAGGAGTATAGTGGCTCGCAACATTAATTAATTGTACTTTCATTATGGGTGTGGATGCATGAGTGTCTACACTGAATGCATTTATTCTCGAGCTATATTTTATATATATATAAAAATAAAGGAGAGAAAAAAGGAAAACTCTTAGTCTTTCCCTTTCTGTTTCTTTTTTTGCAGGAGTATTAAATCATAGCATTTTAACAGTCTCTCTTGTGTGTATTTAAATCCCTATATCTCTTGCACTGCATAGATATATACACCAGGTTGCAAATGGGTGCCCTGCTCGGGGGCTGCCACCATGGTCCTCGTTCCACCTTCCCCTTGCAGCCACGAGGATGCTGTGAGCGTTGAGGGTGGCCTGTCCTCATCCTCGCTTGTGTGGGATAGAGGCCTGGACCCCCTTGTGCAAAAGTAGCTGCAGAAAATCAAAGAAAAAGCCTAGCATCCTCTTCACTGTGGGAACGAGGGTCATTAACATGATCAGACAGAAAACTTGTAGGAGAGCAAGGTTAGATGAAGAGAGCAGTGGGAAGGGGGAAGAAGTGTTAGCTTTTGAGCTAGAAATGCTCCAGCGACTCCCTTTTCATTTTTTTCCTTCTTTCTACATATATCAAGGGCAGCAAGCCCAATACACAGTGCAACAAGAGGAACACATTTTATTGAATTTTTGCACGCAGAGGTATCTGTCAATCCAAGTTTAAATCACTTAGTGTTTACCACAGGCTGTGGAGGTCCCAAGTGACATCAAAATGTAGGTTTTCTGCACTGTGGATTAGCGTCTGTGTAGGGTTTCCATGGTCCAGAAGCGTCGTGAAGTAAAGCTTCATATAACCCACCCCAGTGGTGCAGCATTTTTTCAGAAAGTCCCGCGGTCAGAGGAGTTGAACAAAGGCTTGTTTGAGCGCTTGGCTGAAATCAGAACTGCGTGGCGGTTTCTGGTGGCCCTACGTGAGCCGTACGTAGCTTTCCAGGCTGCTCGTTCCCTCCTTCCTAATTGCAGAGAAGGGATCAGGGTAGTTTCTGCCGCAGTTCCCCATCCCCCGTAGGACTCCTCACTTCCTGTGTTAAGGTTTGCGCTTGGCGTCGTCTGAAAATAGTTCATCACGGCAAATAATAGTCGTAGCCACAAGAGATGCATAAGTAGACTTTGAAGTGAGCAAATCAATAGTGTGGGCTCGTGTTTTTGTTTTGCTGTGCGATTTTCTCCCGCTGTCCCACATCTCCGTAGAGTGCCTATCAGTAGGAATGCTAAAACTGCCTCCGTCCCTGTTATGCAACTAAAACACGTGTGAGACAAATGGGTCCAGAGAAACCCTTGTTGGTGAAGAGCTAGAGGGGTAGCATGAAGGAAGTCATGCCCCGAAGAAGGCTATGGACAGGGCCTAGGCCTTGGGAATTGGGCTTGTTCCATGGCACTTCTCTGTCTCTGATCTCCTGCTTTCTGTTGGCCGAGGCATAATAGAAAAAGGAGGAGTCCATGAGACATGGTTTAAAAGGTGATCCCGATGATCTCTAAAGCTTTAGGAAGTTCTGGAGGAATGCAGGCGTGCTTGGCACGCAACGTGTCCTACTTGGAGTGAACCGTGTCCCAAAGTGCAACTTAGCAAATGGAAAGAAAACATGATTCATGGGAATTTTAGGTGCTACTGGTCCCTAAAAGCAGGACATAAGGCATGTTTATATATTATAAAAGCATAATAGTATTGATTAGATATAATCTTCTCTTTTTGTTTAATAACACCGGATCTTGCTGAATACAGCCTTGGTGGAGCATAATGGTGTGGAAGCAGCTCACCTCTCCATGTGCAGCTTTTTAAGTTGTGAAGAGAAATCCTTAATAAGCCACAAGGAAAATATTCCCAAAAAAAACCCCAAAAAACAATCAAAAAAACATTTTACACTCCCAGCTCCCTTCCCTTTACACCCTATGTTGGCAGCCTAGCAGTATATTGAATTTAACCCACATTTACCTGGGGTGAGCCTGTATTTTCAGGTGATCAGTGCATAACAGCAGCAACGTGCAATAGTTCATTGAATAACTAGCGTGTGAGTGGAACTAGTTTTTTAAGTGATTTTTTTACTTCCCAAGGATGATAAGAAAGAAAGAATCTTGATTCCCCAGCCAACTGGAAGGACAAACCCTTTAAATTAGGAGGGTAATGTCAGTTGTTATTTATTGTTGACACCGGCATCATAATTCTGCATAGTAAGGCAATGTTAATTCCAGGCTGTGGCCCTTGCAAAAATGATGTGCAAAGGGATTATTTAAATAAAGGACCTGGCACAGTAGAGACTGGCAGCTCTGCATGTAGGGAACTTCATTTTATTTTATTTTATTTTTTCCCAGATTTGCCTTTCATTTTTTCTCCAGTCTGTTTATTTCAGCAGTGCCTAATACAGGGACAGAGCATTAGTGTGCCTTAATATTGAACAATTTATGCTTGTTGTTAGTTATACATCATTTAGGGCTGTGATCATAAATTGTTCAATCACAAGGTTTAGTCAAAGCTAGCATTCTTCACTGATGTCTTTTCCCAAGGGTGTTGAAAATTCGATTGTTCAAAGTGCAAATATGGTTTAGCAATCCCTTCCAAGAACCATTTATCAGAAATCCTAAGGAGGTAATATATAAAAGTGGGCTAGGAAACCTGCACATTAAATGGGATTTACCAGCCAAAGCCTTTGGAACTGCTTTCCTGTGAATGACTGGAATGGAGCAGAACAAAGTCAATTACTGACTGTAATTAAGGAGTGGAAGCATTTAAACTGTAGAGAGCAGTAGCAGTCTTCTTGAAACTGTCTAGTTGCTCTGAAGATTAGTCTGAAGAAAGAAAGGAAAGGACTTGAACTATATCTTACTGAAAGTATATTTTAAATGGATTCTCTTCCCTCAGTGCTATGATCTGTTTTTACAGATTTGGTCATAAAACCCTGATAATATATGATTATCAAAATAACGTGTTCAGACAAAGAAACTTTCAACATGTATTTTTGCTTTGGTCTCGCTAGCAATGGAGTATCTCTTTTGCATATCATACAGCACACAAATGTTTATGCAGCGCTGAATACTCGTATTTTAATAAAGCCTGAATTTACTGAACGGAAGACTGAACTATGTTGTGTCCTTCTTAAGCCTTCAAAATACAGTAAATCTAATTATATATGTTGCCCTTGCTTTGAAAATATTATTCCTTTTTACCATTTTAATAATGATTTGTTTATGCTGGAAGAGAGGCATTAGATTGAATTGTGCCCTGTGTTTAGTCTAATTCATAACTGCATGGGTATATTAATAAATTGTGATATGACATAGTACATGCAGAACCCCCAAATCTTCTGTGTGATCCAGGCATGGGACTGGAGGTCACAGCTAGTTACCCAAAGTAGATTTTTTACTTTTTTTCTTGATTTATTTCCTTTTTCCTTCTTTTTTTCTTATAAATGGCAAGCGTGCGAGGTCGTGGTACTTAACATAATGTCTATGGAGTTGGGGCCCATCCCAGGAGTTCAGAGTTTCCCAGCGATTTTCCCCATAGAGAATGGGGACCCAACGGAGCGGCGAGTCCCAATCCCACTGTGCGGGGCCATTCCCACATCTCCGCCGCTCGCGGACAGGATGTCTCCCCTGGCACCGAACCCACAGGATTTTCCTTAATGACTTGGGAATGGCTCCTTACAGGCATTTCCTCAATAACAGGAGGGTTCTACAACAATTAATAAAACATTAATCTGCTTTGTCTGTGCTCTTTTTCTTTTTTGTTCATTCTTTTTTAAAATTTTTTCCTGGTAGCATTTCAGTTTAAAGGACGATGTGGGGAAAACGGGGTCAGCACATTCTGTTGTTACTCTTACGCTTTAGTCAAAACTCTTGATATGGGTCACTATAGTGCAAAAGCAGCTCCTGAATAACTACCTTGCTTTGCTTTGAATAAATAACCGTGCCAGCTCTTCACGCCTTTGCTCTGCTTTTGCTCACCTCTTGCTCAGGCAGAACCCTTCGTCGTCCAGGTCATGGAGAAGACCTGAGAAGCCGTAGGTCTTGGTGGCCCTTTGAGGAGAAGCGTGATGGACCGATGCTCTCCAAGCCCTCGCAAAGCTCTTGCTTCAGAGCCCACCAGCAAAACGCGTGGCCTCCTGCCTCTCACAAGGTGTCGTGGCCATGTCACCCTCCGCTTGCTCATCTGCACAAGCTTGTGGCTGCTCTTCTTGCCTCCTGTCATGGATCTGCTAGGGCTTTGCTCAAGGAGTCTTGAGGTGAAGCTCTGCCCAGCTTCGGGCCTTCGCAAAATGGTAATTTTGACCTGCTTTATGCAACGCGGGGAGGTTTGCCGTGCTGAAAAGTCACAGGAAAAAGAGTGATGTCTCATTATGCTCATGGCGTTTTACAGAAGTTGAGGCCAACGGGATATGCAGGCGTATTCCCACCAAATATTGTTAGGCAGTGAAACGGCAGTGTCAGGGGAATGGATATTCTTTTGATAAATATTTCCAGGGAGTAGGTCAAAAATGTAAATCATCTTCAATTCAGACAAACTAGGGATTTTTTTCCATGATAAATGGGCTCTTAATTACTTTGCTACAGCCATCTTTGATGGTAATTTTTAGTGTGAACAACAGTTATATTATTAATTTTACCAAAATGATTGGAAGTGGACTCCAGAATCACAGGTATGTAACATTACATACCTGTTCAGGGGCAACAGAATCAAATATCTAACTAATAAGAATATCAGAATAGAAAGGGAAGCCTACAACAGCAGGCAGTTTGCAGTGAATCCTCACACCTCATTCCTTTCCTTTCAGAGTGCATTTCTTCTTAGATTTCCATGTGAACTGCCTATGGCACCTCCGAGGTTTTCCCCAAACTCTTGTCACAATATCCTTATTTTTGGTGCTAGGATCTCAGTAAACGTTCTCTCCCGTGTGCTCTACTCACCTGTCCTTCCCCATGCCCTCCCCCAGATCACCACGCTCTCTGGCAATGAGTTCCTGCTGCAGTCGGATATCGACTTCCTCATATTGGATTGGTTCCACGCTATCAAAAATGCAATTGACAGATTGGTATGTATTTGTTTTGGCTGTTACCTTTATTAATTAAGATGTAGCAATTTAAACTTCATTTGCTCAGGCATCTCTACAGGTTTTAGACAGTCAGAAGCGAGCAGCTAGCTAGACGCTCCTTTATCTGGAGGATATATAAATATGCATGCAAATCTAAAAATGTCAGATAAACAAGGTTGTTCAACTAAAATGCCATTTGATTCCTGTCTTAAAACAGAATGCTGCATCTATTTTGCTGGAATAATAAGGACGTTGGTTTACTAAGGGTTGTAAAAGCACACAAGCACTTAATAACTAATGAATTTTTGCATTTTCTGTTTATGCAGCCTACAGTATATAATCTTCAATAGAACTATTAATACATTTGAGCCTTTTATGAATTTTTGTATTACTTATTCACAAGAATAACACTAGCAAATAATATTCCTTTGTAACTGATTGCTGTTATTCTCCCAGGAAGGCTGGGGGTTTTCTCCTAGAAGTAAGCAGGGCTGCCTTTTATTGAAACAGTTTTTAATTACCAAACCAGATTCAGCTGTAGCTTTTTCTTTCTTTTCTGCCACTCTCAGTACCAATTCCACATGTCTTCCTTCCATCTCTGCCTGTTCCAAGAACAGATTTCTATAGGGCACTGACTTCCCTTGTCAGAATCTGGTGAGAGAAAAATATCCCCATTTCTTGCATTTTTCAGAGGTTTTGCTGCGATGTAATTGCTAGAGCCGGTGGAGTGAGTCTCTGCGGCAGCTCAGAAAGGGTTAATTGGGGCAGGGCTACTGTTTCCTTAAGAAGCTGCAAACATTATATTACCCTTAGGCTATAATCAGCCAAGGAAAGTTTGATCTGATGATGTATGTCTTCATATTGTGCATTTCATTGGATGCGGGTGGCTATTGATATCCTGCTGAAGATTTCGGGGTGGGGTTTTCCGTGGGGACTCAGAGCACTTTTATCTGCATGCTGTTCAGCTCCACATGGAATAGACTCAGTGCAAGGCTGGTGCAAGCCTGGCCTGGGCAGCCAAGAGGAGCCAAAGCGGGGACGGCTCTCGGCCCCCAAGCAGCCTTTAACATTTTACGATATAATGCAGCAGCACCAGCCCCCAGGGCAGGGTGCCCCACGTGCAGCTGTGGTTTTGCACAGGACCAAATGGCATGGAGTGACATGGCAGAGATGTCCCCTACTTCAAATGGGTGTGTGGGGAGGCCTTGCAGCTTAGCAGGACATTGGCAGGACTGCATCTTACCTGATCTAGTGCCTCGGGAAGATAGGCCAGACTGACTAAAATAATAACTTTTTTTTTTCTTTTGTGAAGAATTGAGACCATTAATTGTTGCTTTATATGTCAGTGAATTAGAGGCATAGAAATACTTTCTCCTCTAAATATACACTATCAGAATTCAAGCTCAAATTTGCAACAATAGTTGAAACAAATGCTTCTGAAAGAATATTTACAGTAAATATCTAAAGCAAGAAGATGACTTAAAGAACATTTCTCTTTGCAATCATTAAGAACTAGCCCATGCAATGAGGAAATCATTTTGCTGAGTCCTGAAGAAGTAGGCCTTGGGGTTTCCTAATATAAGTGGGAATTTATCTGAAAAATCAGGATCAGGCAGAACGGAGCATCAAAGATCTGTCATAAAAAGAAGAAATTCTGCATTATGCTTTCCATAAATTAAATACTAACTGCATCACTTGCTGTCTGTATTGGCATTCTGTAATTTATTTTTTCATTCTTACACATAAGAATTTATTGCAAACATATACATGTGTATATTTATTCTTTTTCCAGTCCAAAGAACAGAGCTGTACCTCGAGAAATTTGGAGTTCAAACTCAGAAAATCCTCCAGTATTGAACTGCTGAATAGCTTAGACGCTGAATCCAAAGAACCAAAGCCTGAGCACAGAAAATCTTTAAGTAAGATTTTTTTTTTACCAATTTTCTCTTGTTTGTTTGCTTTTTAAATAAATTTGCCAGTGTATGGGTAAGATAATTTTTGTTACGCACAGAATGTGAGGAAGATCACTAAGAATTTTAAAGCTCAATGCCTTCTCTGCTGATATACATAACTTGCATTTAAGCAAAGACAGTTACTAGCTCCATACTTTTGAATGGTGACATTCTCTCCTAAGCAAAATAAATTTGTTTAGGAGCAAAGACTTATTCAAGCTATTTATTTTTAAAAATAAGCAATATGAGTCCTATGCTAATGTTCTATTGCAGTGGCTTTGTTTCCATTTCAGTAAAATGCCTCAAATTGCTCTAGTAATTCTTTCTGTTATATATGTGTACAGTGAATTACTTAATGATCTGGCATATCCTCTGGAGTGAACAACATATAAAGTTATGGAAGTCGAATTCCAAGCATCAAGGTTGACTTTTGACAGTATGAAGAGAAAAGAAAGGAATTTAAAACTAAATAGTGTTGCGTTCTAGTCCACAGAGACTTTTCTTTGCCAGCTTGTGCTGAGATGCTCATGAGACTGGGGGTACAAGATGCAGGGGCTAGTGCTGACCCTGACTCACTCGCTCAGCATTTATTTCTGAATTTCCACCCCCTCTTTCTATCTTTGTTTTTCTTCTTTGTTCAGTAGGAGATTCACATTCTGCTTCTAATGTAACTGCCGTGACAGCTTTAGACCCTACCTATAGGCAGTGGAGTGCTATGCAGGAATTCGCCTGCGTACATATTATTCCAAGATCTAAGTCTTAGATCTTAAAGAAATAGTTGCATTCAGAAGACCCAACATAGCTATTTTTGATGATAATTATCCACATCATCACAAAAGTCTGCACACATGTGTGTGCAGGCACGCATATACGCACAGAGCTGCATTAAATAGACAATTTTTGCAAACCAAGGCTTTTTGTTGTTGTTATTTCCCTCTTATCTTGGAGATTTTTTTAAAGTGTTTTCTGTCTGCAATAAAATATAAAGTAACCTGGATATAGCTTGTGAAAAATTGTCCCAATATCTTCATACTGCTGTGCTACACTGTGTTTCTCAGAGCAAGAAAAATCAGTCTGAGTCAATAGTAAGTTTGAGGGCCTGATTATGTTCCTGTTGAAGTTAGTAGCAAAAATGCCCATTAGCTGTCTCATCACCCAGGGAATTTCTGTTTATTGATTTATTTTGACTTCTCAAATATCTTTAATTGATAATTTATCCGACAAAACTGAAAGAAATGAACACGAGCCATTTCATACACTCAGTCTACATTTTTTCCCAAACCTTAGAGAATTGTGAATAACCTCTGTTTTGTTAAAGGCTATTTAAGCTATTAAAAAATGTGAAAATATCAGCTGTGGAATCTCACTGAATCGAAGCTCATATTTAAATACTTTAGATTGCATTGCTTCTGAAATATGTATTCAGAACTTTTGGGGGCCCCTTGAGATCGAGTAATTATGTGGAATTAGAAAAATCATATTATTCACATACTTATTAGTAGTCTAAGCACAAACTGTATTGTCAGTTTTCTGCCTTTGGCTTTCTGTGCCCTTAATGTTCACACAAGTATCGTAGCCAGAATTATCGGCAGCTAGAGCCAAAATTGCTTTAAAAAGGCATGAGAACTGGTAATGACACATTGTTAGCAGTTAACAGGTGGTCGTTTCATTGTCCAGTTTGACTGTAGAGCACAGAGAAGATATGTGCAATCTCTGCAAGTGTGTTTATAAAGTTATTACAAAGTTTAACAATTTTATAATTTTTGTAGTGCTCTTACAATGTTGACTGCTGCCAATGTCAAACCCAGACAAAGGAGATTTTTGAAAGTTGGCTTGACTTGCTGTCAGCTTAATGCAGAAAAGAGAAAGGCAAATGTGTGTTAGCAGGCCATCGCCGCCCTGATAAGCTTTAATGAAATATTCAGACAGTTCAGATTCATTTGTACCTTCCTTCTGTACATTTTAAGAGCTGCTAAAATATTCCAGAATTTTGGATGAGATACTATTGTGTTTTTTTAGCAGCATGCGTGCATAGAGGACAGGTATATTCTATCCACAGTGTTCCAGTAATTTACTCTTTAATTTAAAACTGGGGAGACTGCCTCTAGAGACTAAATTGCAGGAATTTAGTTTCTGTGCTTAATCCTAATTGCCTTTGCTTAGATTACAAGGACAAATGGTAATCCTTAGTGGTGCTTTTCGAGTTCTAGGCATTGATTTCTTTGGAAATTGGGCTCAAACTGCCAGGCTCAATGAGCAGAGTGCACCGAGTGTCCATCTTCTTGGTCATCTTTCAGTAACCTCTCATCTTCTTTGGACTTGACTCAGATTTTAGTTGAAGTTTTTGTGAGTTAAGAAATAGCCAAGGATTGCTTTGGGAAACATTATTAGTAATGTCTAAAATATCCGTGCTCCTCCTTTCAAATATGTGGGAAAAAGATTAGTCTTTACTTTATGGTGCCAACTTTTTCAGAGATTTAATTTATGCAGCTAATGCTTAGTCAGAAAGAGCTTTTTTTTCACTTTAGCAGACTCCTGCATTAGAGGATGAACACTTTTGTTGCAAGAAATGTGGCCCGTAAAACCGCTAGTTCTGATGGGAAGAAGTGTTGTCCCCAGATTTCATAATTCCAAATAATTTCGTTATCATTCAGGTCATAGTCTCTTTTTCCCAAGGCTGCCCCAAAACTGCGACTTAGCACCAGTCGCAGCTGGGCCGGTTAGGAGGAAGTCTGCCAGGTTTAGGCCAACGGAGTGCCTGCAATAGACTGAGTGTGGAGATGCTCATTATGGATAGGGGAGATCTGTCTGTCTTGCAAGGATTCCCAGTCAGTTCTCCAAGAAAACAAGACTTTATTGTGTATGTGGTCTGGAGGAACCATTCGGATAACAAAGTCTGCTGCTGATCACGCCAGCGCTGCGTGCTCTGCTCAGCCGCGGCGGCCTTCTCCGCACGAGGCAACTTGGTGGAGGCCCTTCTGGCCCGTCCTCCGGGAATCCGGGCACTCAGCAGTGACCTCTGGTGGAAGAGGTTGGGCTGGAGGAGCTATCGGTTGTCGGAGGGGATCAATTCCCCTTCTCCTCCCCCTTTTCCAAAGGGCAACAACTGGCTTGGCGGTAGGAAGGGAGCCCTTTGGCTGCCCTCTCAGTCTGAGGGCAGCCCTTGTCGAAATGCACAGTCATGAGGCTGATGCTGCAATCCATTCCAAAAGCACTATATTTCCAACCTGTTCTCCATCATTCCCTTATGGCGTCACATTTATTCAGTTCATCACATTCTTATTAATATTTTAGGTTTCCTTGAAAGTGATGGAATTCTATTTTTATTACAAAAGCAACAAGAATAAATAATAATTGTTGTCAGTTATTTCCTTATGTAGTGGGAACTGTAATCTGTTCCTCAGCTGTAGGTTGCCAAAGCAAAATAATTAAATATTTTAGACATTTAAAAAATCTGTGATATTAGATAAATGCAATTTGATCTCCTTGTTTCGCCATACAAAAGCTGGAACTGGCAGGATTGATAAGCTTGAATTGCATTATTTTTATTGTTTCTACTTGCATATTTTTCTCTTATCTGCAAGAACACTTTACTGGAAATCCAGCGGCTAGTCATGCAGCCGTGCTATGGATCCTGTACAGTCCCTAAGTTTAAATTCCAGCCTTGGAAGCCACAACCGGAGCACAAGGATTAAAAAATATATGTGTATATCAGGTCCTCATGGGTTGCACAGTGTTATGTTATTCGTTATTACTTTAGTGTCTTAATAGCTGCAGTCGGGGATCGAGGTGTCATTGTGCTGGACACAATGGGAGCCGCAAGGAAGACAATTGGGGACCCGGGGGGGCTCTGTCTGAATAAGGACAAGTTGCAACAGGTGGAAAAAGCGGAGAAAAGAGGGGGTGGAAGGAAAAGTTGACAGCAAACCCGACATGTCATGCATATTAAACAGCAGGCTTGGGATTCCTTTCCACTCTTCATTAGGACCGGGGCGTTATCCCCGGCAGCCTGGCCGCGCTCCAACACAAATAATGGTATATTACTTACCTAGATTCCTCCTGCAGCTTCAAGGGGGAGCCCGGGGCCTTTTGAGACTGAAGCAGCAACGCGGCGTGGCTCGGGGCCACGGGCTTGGGGTTCCTCAGTGGGTGTCTCACAACTTCTTTTTTTAATAGTGGGGGAAAATGAGGGAAGAAGGAACCTGTAGGTCATTGGTGTGATTTGCATTGAGAAAAATGTGCTACAAAGGCAGCTGTGCTCTGAAATGTGCTTCAGTTTCTTACAAGATCGGATTTAAGTTAGACATTCCCTCCCTTGTGTTTAAACGAGGAATATATGCACTTTAAAAATGCCCGAAGTTACTTATTTCTTCCTCTTACACTTACTTCCGAAGATCGAGTTTTGGAACTTGAAATATTGCTAAATGATTACTAAAACACCTCGAATCATCTTTGAATGCAGTTTGTTCGATAATTAGAACTGAACAATGTGGGGGAAAAAACAAATCTCAGCCTCTCAGTAGACGTGAGCTAAGAACTGGCAAAGTCCGTGCAGCCTTAACGCTTTGTGGCTTCCCCTGCCTTTACTGCTCACCGGGCTGCAGCTTCTGCAGAGGCTCGGCTCGGGAGCTGGGAGTTTGTCCTCGTGCGTATCAAAGTTACGCTGCTATTTCTGTGCCTGCACATCGTGTTGCTGAGGCTATTGTTTGCCCCTGGAATGAAGAGCCTGGTTACCAGGGGAGAAACACATATATTTACATGGCTTCAGCTGCATAATAACAGGAGAAAAAAAGCCAGAAACTTATTGAAGGCGTCATTTAGCCTGCCTAGAAAAAGGCCACCTAATTACAGGCAGTGCTCGGAGAGGAGCGTATGTGATTTTCTTCCTTTCTTTCTGAACAGATTAAGAGTGTAGTGGGTTGGGAGACCAGATCCTGCGATTTCCTGAGACTTTGTACTAACTCCCTGCATTTTCCTAAGTCCCAGGTTCTGCAGCCTTAGTCACATGGAATAACTGTTCCTCTCGCCAGGTGGCTTTGGATGGGGTCTCGTACCCCCATGGGCTTACCTCTGTGATCCAGGGCCTAATTAGAGTAGCCAAAGGGAGAAGTCACTCGATTTCTGTGTTAGCTCCAATGAGGTATGAATTCTTGCCCCTTCCCAACATATTTATTTCAGCTAGATGTGAAGTTCAAAGCCAAATGATACCATTTAGTTAATATTGTTTCAGTACGACGTTAGCATTATGTATAGGTCTATTTTATCGTTTTTAATAAAACTAGGCAATATAAAGCAGTAATGTATATTACTGCAGCATTAGCAATGATGATAATTAAAACAGAAAGCAAAATTAAAGCTACATACAAATATGCAGCTTCCTCCTGCAACGTTAATTTTGTTGCTGTACATCGTCTCCGTTTGTGCTATTTATTATAGTTGCGGCATTTTTCTAGCATCAACAGCACTGTGGCCAGCTTCAGATGCTGAAAGAAAACACAAAAAGAAAATACAACATGCAGTTTGTGGAAAGTAGGAGCATTTATTAGGACTTGGGCAGCTAAACTTACTTTTTGGCTTAATTTTACTGTAATGTTTTACCATAGCATTTACCATAGCTATGCTGTTTTCTTAAAGCTTAGGGAAATACCAATGTCAACAGCTAGGAAGTAACAATATTAATATTTTGGGAATGAAACACAACAAATTCAGAAACAAATCATGTCATCCCTGCTGATAATATGAGATTATATTGCACCCAAGTTCAAAACTGATCAAAAAGAAAAAGAAAGAAAAGCAAAGAATTTTCTTGAATTTAAATATCCTTTTTCCATTTTGTACTTTATTATATCAGTTATAATATAATGCCTTCAGTTCTTTATTTCCTTTTTATTTTTCTTTCCAAAATCCTTCCAGAGTTTACTATTTGGGTTGAAAAAGCATATTTTTAAATTGTGCATAACCAACTTCCATATAAACGTTTGGCAGGGAAATCAGTGCATGTTCTCTTAATTCATTTTTATTGAACCAAGTCCAGATTTTTAGTCAGGAAAAAGTTAGATATTAATCATATCTGAACAGGATCATTAAATTTTCCTTACCTACCAGAGCAGCAGGGTCATTATAGAACCATGAGAAGTTAACTCACTTATTAATCTTTACAATTACATAAAAGTGATCATTTTTCTAGTACTTAAGAGTAGCTCTTACCCATTACTTGAAGAGTATGTAGGAATATTACAATATAATATAATGTATTATTATAGATGTGACCTGTGACTCCTTGGTCTGCTCAGTGACACACAACTCTCCACAGAAGTTATCTGTTTGAGCTTGGATAATCTTTAATTGTTTCATATTCCTTGTGCTCGTTTGCGGGGCACGCTAGTAAATAGTGAGCTAGTCATTGAGTTATTAATTACCCCATTATTACTTAATTATCACTATTACATACTTCATTTTTATGGAGAATTACAACATAGAAGAAGGCATTTTATACTGCCCACTACAGTTAAGTATGAATGACAGAGATAGCTAATGTAAGATTGAGTTAGTTAAGGAAAATCAATCAGAAATCCTCACTATAGATTGCTATCTGGCTGCTTCTGCCTTTTCCTGCAAACGCTTCTCATCCTTGACTTTGAAACCCAACAGTTTAAACCGGGTTCTTGTTTCAATGGACTAATCCCCTTTCATAAATCATGTTCAAGTGCTGAAATAATTTGCACATCATTTAAAGAGTATTTGCTTTGAAACATTCACCTCAAGCCCTTTTGTATATCCTTTCTCTCCAAAGATTTGTAGTATTTGTTTTGTTCTCTGAGGTATAAAAGACCTGGGTAAACTTTATTCCTGTTGTTTCAAGATTAGTGAAATAAAATGCATATTTATTCGACGGGGACTGAAAAGAGCTTTAGTAAAGATGATCATACATATGACCCATGGGGATGCTACAATACAAAATGTCTGTTTTAAAATCTCTTTAGATTTGTTCAAAACACTATTGAAGGACTTAAGTTGAAAAAGCAGAGGAGGAGGCTGCAAATCTATATTTCTTCTTTGTTACCAGGAAGAGAGTTACCATGTTTTTTTCTTAACAAAATAAACTCCTACATGCATACTCAAGATAAGTTTGATATGGGGGCAAGAAGATACTGGATAAGTCATGATTAATCTAATTTTTTTTCCCCCTACTGAGCTACACATATTGTCAGGGTATTTAAGAAAGCTACATCTGAAAAAGGATTTTTTTTTCCCCACAAATACTTACTTCAGAAAAAGCAATTGCAAAGTCATCAGGGGCAGCACATCAACATCTTCTGCATTACTGGAAGCAAACAGCTCTACCAGTTTCATGTTGTGAAAGGCAGATTGGTTTCTATGAAGCTAGAAAAAGATATTAACTCTGATGCCTGTCACTCTTAACACCCACTATCAAGCTTACACTTGCATTGGTGCAGCCTCTTAACTCATTACAAAGTAACGTTTGATAAATATTTTGCAAATTGCAGTGATTTTTGCTGTTTACAGCAAGAGACATCAGGAAGAAAGGCAGTTTCATTTGTTTGTCCCATCATCTCTTGTGCCATCATCATATCTCCATTTCTGTCCTTTTCTTCTTCTCTCTTGAGGAGGGAAGGAACATTGCCTGATGCCTAAACAGAAAACAGCTAAATAGATATATAGGCATTTGCACTGCAGTGGGAAATATTTTAGACTACTGTCTTGGGAGAGAGGTCAGAATTAGAACAAGTGACAGTGACTTGTTGAGCTTTGCTCTTTGGAAAGGGAGCAGTCAGCAGAGCTCACTGTCACTTCTGTGTGCCGTAATTCTGAAACCTCTCATGATAATTATTGAAATGACTACCCTGATTGCAAGTTTGTAGCCAGAAAAATGATCCTCAAACTACACTGTATTCTGAGGTTTCTTTGCTATTTATAACTAATCCAGATGCAATCTTCCTGGTACTTCAGAAAGAATGTGACAGAAATAAGCAATTTTTTAGGTTATAGAAGTCTGAATTAAACCAAACTACAGATACTGTAAATCAGACTCCAGATAGGATTACTTACTGGCCAGCCTCACCTTTTGCCTGGAATCATTTCAATGTTGATACCTTCCAGGTTGGAGGATGTATTTCATTTAAATTATGACCTCCAATCCCAAATATTTAAAGAGGAGCTTAACGGATGGAAGCACATTACAGTCTCTTGGCCTGGGTGTATTAGCCCTATAAAAATGAATGTGCTCCCTAGGTCCTCCTCTCCGTTCCACCAGCTGACATGCCAGGTAAACCGTTTGAGGACAAGCAAGCGCTCAGAAACTTCCTCTGCTGTGAAATACTTTTGTTCAACCCACTTTCTTTAAAAAGCCAACTCCATAATAGCACATAGAGCTTTCTAATCTACCAGAGTGACTCCTGTGGCTCTGCGTTATGAAAGAGGAGCCTTTTCCCTGTGTCGGTGGATGGGATCTACCCATGGAGGGATGAAAGAACTGGGATGGGTGTGATGGAAGAACTTCTTCATTGGGAAAAGCTGCTTCTGTAGGTGTGCTGGGGTAGTTGATGAGACATTTCACGGCATGAGGTACTCTCATGGTGCTGTACACACATGCAGGGAGCCTCTTCCCATCCGTGTCTATGGCTGTCATAGCCCCCAAAGCCGAAGAGGTTGATACCACTGAAGGGTTAAACACTGTACTCTTTCTCAATGAAGAAAAAGGTTCCAAACAGCTGGCTTTAAATCCTGCCTGCTAAGAGAAGGCTGTGACATATGAGCAGTTCCCTTCACCAGGAAGGATATTTGGCTCTGTTTAATTAATTCCATTGGCCATTGTCTTAAGTGTGCCCAGGATTCACCCAGGAGGGATCCACTTGCGTTGCTGCTATTGAAAAGTGTAACGTAGCATTATCTGCCTCAGACAGACTTTTTGTAGCACTGAGCCAATTCCCCGGTTATTGAAAACAACTACCTCATTTGATTTCTTTCATAATTAATGAAATTCGGTAATAATGCTTTTGCCCCTCTGCTCATGCTGGAAGAATGTTGCAGAAGTTTGCTGTTCTCGTGCTGAGAACATTCTTCTAATTTTCAGCCTAAATTGACTTGTGGTCAATTTAGATGTAACAAATGTGTTCTTGTGTCAGCATTTAGTTTGCCCTTTGTTTTCCACTGTTCTTTTCCGGCTCAGGTTTGCCTCTCAAAACAGCTATCTCCAGCAGTCCCAGTCTTTCTCCTGTGTTGCTCTGCTGGGTTAAGCTAGCCAAGATTTGCCGTTTTCTTGCCAAAGATCAGCTGCTGCTCTCTTTCCTCATCATCATAATAGCCCTTTTTTTTTCTGAATCTGCCCCAGTTTCGATTCATATTTCTCGCCCGTGGGCAAGCTCTTCCCAGTGCTGTGTAAAATGGATTTCATGCTTCTGCATGGGAATGGCTCTCCTGAGACATCCTACGTATTGCATTTGCCTGCTCTGTGGCTGCTTCGCTTGATTTAGAGGTAAAAATTAAGCAACCCTGAACACCTAGATCCTTCTGTCCTTTAAGCTTTTGAACCAATGCATGGGCAGTGAGAACCTGAAGGGTGGGCCTGCCTGAAGCCTTTTTATAACACAGAAAATGTGTTTCTACAAGCAGTGACAGTTTGTGGAATTAATTTTTAAGGTAGTCAATTTATGTGGAAGTTCTTCTCAGACAACTCATTAAAAATAGATGAGAATTAAAAGAGTTTAAAATTCTCAAGTGCAGATAAACTTTGCACTTGGAAAGTTCTTGGAGAGGAAAAGGGTTTATTAGACATGATGGACTGTTTGACACATTGTCTGGAACACAGAAATAGTTCAAAAAGCGCACATTGAAGTCCTCCTGAAGAAAATATGTTTTTTTTTTATTTATGTGTGTGTGTGTGTGTGAAGATTTATAGTTCATATATTGTTTGTATGTTTTGTAATCATCTCTACTGCAGAAACTTATAGACGTGTCCAGGATCTCAGAGCCTAAGGAGAACATAAAATATCATCAGAACAAAAAAAAAGAGGAGCCAGGTACAGCTTTGATCATAGGCTTTGGAACAGACAAAAATAAACAAATTAGGGCAAGCTAAGCCTTAACTTGGTGTGCTAGACTGTAACAGGAGATATTGTTCATCGAAGGTGCTCTGGAAAATGGACTGCACCCACATTGCTAAGTGCAAGGATAGACTGCCTGTGAACTGATCATACAAAGCTCTTCTTGTCTAAGTCTTCTCTGGTCACCCTGTGATGCCTGATGAGCCCAACGTGTGTATATGTATGTTTTCATTTGAAGGTCTCTGACGTAAGTTGGTAGTTATATGTGTCCCATCAGTCTAGTGTTTTCAGAACATTGGGCTGAAAGTGTCTGGTGTAAGATCATGATGTGGGCATGTAAAATTGTGCTTGAAGGTAAAAGACCTTCTTAGAAAAGAGGTTTAAGGGCAGACACTGCTGTAGAGAGAGAAAACTGGTGTAGTGTAGCCTATAATACTTTTTGGGAGTAAACTTGTTCTTTTGAGTAACTCAGCTCCTGAACTGTGTCCGGACTTTGTCTTAGGAAGAGTCAGGTTAAAAAGCCAGAAAGTCAGCTAAAAATTTAGTGCAGATTGTGATCGCAAGATTACTCTTTGGCCCTCTTCTATGTGGGCTGTAGGCATAAATCAAAGTCTTTGTTTCATTGAATTGGCCTCCAAGAACCTCAGGAGCTTTGTTCCTTCAGAATTAGACATTGAGTATAATCTTATGTGAAGATATGTGTGTGTGTGTGTGTGTGTGTGTGTGTATCTTTCTTGTCTACCTAATATTAAATATAGTAGTTATAGGATGCTATAAATCTATGTTCTTCTCTTCATGTAAATATCTGACATCTAGTTAAGTGAAAATCAAGGCATAACAAAAAAAAAAAAAAAACAGATATAATGAAAATATTGTAATATCTGAATATTTATACAGTGATAGCTGAAGATCATTGATTTTGATGGATCCAGGACAGTACTGACATTAAGGCACAATTAAAAATAGGGCAATACTTGATTTATTGTTGAAATTTTGCTTGCAATAGAGATTGTACATTAAACAATCTGAACTGAAAATTACATAATCTTCCTTAAAAAAAAAAGAGTTTTAAATAAGTTTCAGATTTGGGGCATCTTGTAGTTTAGATTTGGGGTTCAGTGATTAGAGAAGGAAAAAGCATAGTCAAAGTGGCTTGCAGGGAGGAAGAAAGAAGAAGAGGCGAGGAGCAGGTTTAAGCAGAGAGGAGTCAAGTTGGGTACATGGGGAAAGGGATGAAAATGACGGGGTCCAGAAGCAGGAGTGGTTTTCTGAATCATTTGTCTGAATTTTGCTTTCCTCTGTAATATTTTAGAGGGGTTTGTGTGCTGCAGGAGAAACAATGCCAGGCAAGACATGGGAATGGGCTCTTCTGAGCTGATGTGCTTTTTTTCTTAAATCATTTGGGACCACTGTATGCAAGGATGGAGAGGAATCCGTTACCCTCGCATTTGGTGTTATTAATAACCCACAAGTGAAAATGTTCTTTGAAAATACATTTTTTTTATTTTGTGGCTGTTAGTGCAGAAAACTAATTTAGAGAGTCGAATCTACCTTTTTTTTTTTCAGACGATTGCCTACTTGGCATTCCTCTGTAGCTCTCCCTGCTCATGTTACAGGTCATTCATAATAATAAAGCTTTCTTATTCCGGGACAGAATATTCATAATGTCTTTAAATACTCAGCGAGATAATGGTCCCCAGAATCTGGACAGCAAGACTTCAAAAGACTGAATCCTCTGATCTCCAGTTTCCTTATTCATTCTAACCTTGGAAGGTTTCAGCTATCACGCACAGATTAAGTTTTATTGGTTGATAGTCTAATTGCATTTGTATTATCTTTCCCCTTAATATTATTTTCTTTTCTCTGTATTGGATTTCATCCAAATATTACTGCTTCCATGAAGCAGCTTGCTGAAAATGTTTTGCTTTTGCTTTGATGCTTAACTGCTTAACACGTGCGTGTTGCTATAAGGTGCTGTTTCCTGATAATACATTTTTTTCTCTGGGAGGAAAAGTTTTCACAATCCTCTATACTTTGCTTGTATTTGATAGAGCTTTTTCCCTTGAGGCTTTTCAGGGACAAGATAAGGTTTGGTTAAACATCTGAACTTTTGAATGTTTATATGAACTAGATTCAACCTCTAAATTTGTCCATCACTAGTTATTGTGCTTTTCTTTTTGGAGACTAAATTACGCTATTAAATATGTTCTAAAGTAGGTTAAGTCCCTGTACAGTTTGTCATCTGGAACATTAATTTTAAAGTTAAAAGAGCCTTCTATTGTATCTTTTTAACATTATGTCTCCATTTCTACCATAGCTGGTCAAACCACAGGTTAGTGCACCCATGCGAACTCAGCATCCAAGTGTCCCAAAGTGTGGACTGGGCTGATTTTATTTCAGAAAAACATTGTGATATGTAAGACATGTCAAAATCCATGTGAGTGGCTTATTCCAGAGAGGTTATTTGGGACACTGGCAGAAGATGTGACCGTTACTGGCTTATCCATGGTCTCCACGTGCACTGAGACATCCCTGGGGCTCTTCTGCTCCAAGAGCCTCCGGGAGGGCCTGGCAGTCTTGGACTTGCTCCTTGCTGCATAAACACAGAGAGTTAGTTCCTCTCCTGGCTTCCCCTTGGGAAAGGCCGAATTTAGGAGCACAGGGGACAGAGAGGAGAAGGTGGCGTTTCTATCTATCTGCTCTTTTGCAGTTGAACAGTAGTCTTTTATGCCTTGGTCTTTACTAGGGGACCAACATCTGATAAGGCCAATGGGAAAAAAATTATGAAAGCAAAACTTACTTGAGAAGAAATACCCTGAAATCAGACCTTTGGGGTATGCAGCCGGGTTTACTGAGCAAACTGTTGCGACTTAATATGTGGCTAATACCACCCGTCAATCAAGTACCTGGAAGGGCAGCTCGCTTGTGAGCTCCCCTTGTCCGCCGCGGTCCCCTGGGCAGACCCTGCTCCTGACCTGGTGTCACTCCGTGCTCCAGGCCAGCCGCCGAGCGCCCCTTCCTCCCCTCCTTGACCGTGCATTTAGTTTAAACACGTCCAGGAGAGCTCGTTCCTGTGTCCTGGCAGGACAAGGCTGACTCTGCCTCCTAAGCCCAAACAAAAAGCTGTTGAAAACCACTGAGAACTGTTTGAAAAGTAGGGAGAGCAATTGTGTTTTAACAAGCAGAAGTCATTTTGCTAGAAACCTAAAACAAGGTTAATTGCAGCAAAGGTCACTCAAAGTCCTACCTTTTTGTGAACATAAATAGAGGAGATTCTTACCCGGACTTCCACTTAAGGTAAGAAGTGAAAAGGTTGCTTTAACTCAGTGAATTATTTTCTTTAAGAAAGGAGCCCATGGCTAATCCTTTGCTTAGTCGTTTAATAATTTACTTGGGCTAAACATAATTTGATAAGGTAGACTGGACATACAAACAGAGCACAGCAAATGGATTTCAAGTCTTCACCAGATATTATTCGATTGCTGTAAAGATAATGGGTATGGCACTCTCCTTTATGAAACTTTATTATTGATAAAAGTATCAGGGAGAAGGAAATTCTCTGGTACAATATTCTTCCTGGAGAGATCCCATAAGGTCGGATCTGAATTAAAGATTCAACAAGGTATCCAAGCGTGTATCTAAATTAAAATATGTGAATCATTTGTATAACTCTTAGCAAGGGTGACATAAATACAGTAATGCCAAGTCTCCCTTGTTCTCTGCAGATAATTAGCTTGTGTTCCAAAGCATAAGGCAGAGTTATATGTAGGTTTTGAAGTTAAAAGTGCACACGTCGCCAGCAGTATCCAACCACGGAGGAGTTTTCTTTTGGCATAGCACTCTATGTGGTGCTCCTGCTAGAGTACGGAACCAGATAACTCATTTGTCCTTTTCTCTGAGCAATGTAATGGAAATGACGAGTACTCACATTCTGTGCAAAGGATTGAAAAGACTTTTTCTAAATTAACTCAGACAGGAGGTAGGTTCACAGACTTGAAAGTTATTCACATGTATTCCACAATACATGAAAACAAACAAAAATCCTGAATCTTAAAAAAAAAAAACAAACCTGATCTCATTACTTGTAAATATATGGAAATAATGATCAGTTCCTGGTTCTCTCTTCCTCAGCTTTTAGTTGGGTGTTTGTTTTCCTTCTTTGGGAAGTTTGTTTAAATGATAATTTTTATATTATTTATATCATCTTCAAAAGTAATTTAATTAGATATTATTATTTTTTTTTTCCCCCTTTCTAAAGCTATTATGTCTTTATAGCAAGACTGGGATGAGACACTAATGACTAGAAGTGAATTGCACTGTGTCCCCCAGCAGGTAGCCATGGGCAGGGCCCCCAGGCAAGCCCCAATCCTTAGACCCCCAATTTACTAAACCTTCCATATCTTCCTGGGATTTTTAGCAACTTTAGTTACTTTTTGCTAGAGAAGTTCATCAAATGCAAAAAAATCTACTCCATCATGTTCCTGTCTTTGTAGATGTTTAACGGTAGCTATTTTGCTCTTTACCTGAAGAAGTCCAGGCTCGCTACTGCCAGAAGAGCTTTCAAGGCACTGAGATGGCGCCTTTTTTCTTTGCAAAGAGGCTATGTCCAGAGTCCCCATCCCGACACAGGCACGGAGACACCAGTTTCCCCTTCCGAGCACTCCGTAATGTCCCTTCCTGAGTCTGCATAATCTGACTGTGTGTACTGCAGCAAACTCCATCCAACTCCCACATGTTTTACATTAGTTGAACATAAACTGGTCATACTGTATGAATAAAACAACCTCATTGATTTCTGGCGTTGTGGTTTTTATGTTGAAGTAAATGTGTATAACAGCATTTCTAATATGGTGACAAGGAGCAAAAACTTGGGGAAAGAAAGGCCTGGGGCTGTCCTGGGTCATCTAGTCCACTCCTTCCAGCCACAAGGTGCCATGTTATTTATCCCCTCTCATAAATTCATTAAGCTTTGCCTCAAATACTTTTAGTTTTATTTGCGACCACAACTTCTTTGAAAGGGTGTTTTAGAACTTCGTATTATGGCCAGTTTATACGCATTTATTCTTGTGCCAACATTGTTCTTCGGTTTAAACGGCTTCTCTCCCTCCCTGCTGTCCTGTTCTCCTCTCCTGCTCCTTTTCCCACCCCCACAAATTCATGGAGAACAATCAGAGCCTTTCTGAGCCCCTTGGAGCTCGCCAAGCGCGCGCCAGGCTCCCCGCGCACTCTCCGAGAGCCGAGCGGGCCCTTCCCCGGGCGCTGCCCACGGCTGCTGCCGCTACCTTTGCTGTTCACAGGCGGCACCAGTTGCTTGGCACAACCGACCTCCCGCTTTCCTGCCTCTCATTTGCTTTAGTTGTGGCCATTTTCCCAAGTAGTTCACAGTGAGCTTAGGATCAGTCTGCCCAGGTGTCTCCCTCATTTTGTCACTTCTGATAGCCAAGTTCCCAGTTTGCACTAGATTTTTTTCTCATTAAAAATCCCTGTTGGTCCTTGCATTTGACATCTACTTCTCTTACTCCAGCTTCCAGTCTCAAAGTAGCAAAGATTTTTGTCTCATATTTGTTTCTTTTCTGACCTGGTGGTACCTCCCTGCCTTCAGTCTTCAATGGTGGTTTCAGTTTTCTGCATATTCCTAGAATATTCCACTGACAACTTTTCTTTAATACAATAGTTCTCATTTCAATAAAGCTCATTTTAATACCTTGTTTAGACACTTCACGCTTATTGTTTTAGTTCTCTCCATCTTGTCTAGTTTAACTAATAATTTCCCACTTGGCATCCTATCAAATGCATAACTGTAGTCCGGATAGATTTGGTCTGTTGTATTTCCCTTTACTAAATAAAACCAGTTACCTTATTAAAGAGAGATATCAGGTTAGTCTAGTATGATCTTCCTTTATAAGCCCAATAAATGTTCAGAAATATTGCTTTCTTTTCCTAAATATTTATACTACACACAACATTAACAGTCTATGTGTGCGGAGTGCCCTTTTGTTTCACAGTCTAGGCACACAGTGATATTTAATACACACTATTCATTTATTTCCTTTTATTATTAGTGAGAGACAAAATTAAAAAAAAGTTTACACGCGCCAGGGTATGATGCAAAAATATGAATTATGCAGTCATTTTATTGAATCTTTACTGCTAATGCACACAAATTTCACAAAATATAATGACAGTACTGAGCACTTAAGTTGTTAGGCTGTCATATTATAGCAAAATTATTTGTACTATATAATCACTGTTTTCTTTTTCCTATTGTTTATTTCCGAGCTTGCGTCATAAACATTTGCAAATGCAGATATACGTGCTGTGGAATTATCTGTGTTTAAGGCCGTAAACTTGAATAACTCCAGGTCTTTTGGTGCCCATTAAAACAAAATCTTAGCAGCATCTCCTGGCCACTGATATCCAGTCGTTCATAGGATGCCACATTTTTCAGATCCATGCAGCATATTCACAGAACTTGTCATCTTAATGCTTATCATAAACATCAGGATTAAGGGTCAGAATGCCTGATTTCTGTGTTTTTCCCCAGTGATAATTTGTTTAATGCCTCTGAGCAAGCCACTTGTCTGCTTCTCATTTAACTTGCCTGCAACAAGGAAGCAGTAATTAGTGTGTGCATAACTAGCAAGACCTGCCCAGGAACTGCACCAAGGGATAGTACAGGGTAAGTGACAAAAGTCTTTGGGTAAAATGAATTAGGTAAAATGAATATTTTAGTTTTCGTGAACAGATTGTATTGACTCTATCTCAGGACATCACAGAGGAGAAAGGAAGGAGGCTCCGGCTCAGATTTTTCACTCTGAAAACTCTGTTGTTGGCTTAAAAAATAGCCATTTATGCAAAAGATGGTAATACATATGGCTCCTTCCTTAGGAGGCTGGCAGCATCTGCTGCAGACCACGAAAACCTGGGGAAAAAAAATAAGACACCGAATTCCAAATTCTGATGAAATGCAATAAAACTTAATGACACGAGGCATTTATTATATATGCTCAAAGTAGAGTCTCCTGCAATGTAGGCACAGCCATACGCCTTTGCATGTTACAGATATAGTTCCTCAGGAAAATGAGCTACTCTGTATAATTAAGCATTCCAGATCCTTAAAAATTAGTATTTTTGCACATATGTGATAGCGGTGCTGGGAGGCTGGTGCGTTCATTATCCAGAATCTCAGAGACCTACTTCCACCTTCCAATTCACCTGCTCTGCTTCAGTCAGTAAAGCACTTCAGCAAATGACCATCTTAGGACATGTGAGATTAAGACCATGAATCTGTTCATTTATGTTGGCAGATAGTTTTAAGAAGTTCATGAAATTTTGAAGTACTGAAGAATATGGAGACAAAATTGCGCAGTCCAGACACTGCTATGTTTTTAACCACCAAGCAATACTCGTGCAAGAAAAGATTTTAATGTGAATCTATTCAAATTTCTTAAACCCTATCCACTTCTGCTGCTGGTTCTCATTCTGTATGAGACGGTCCTATTCAGATGAATAACAGACTGTAATTTGGGGTATTATAATAAACAGATAGGGCCCATAATAATGTATTTCAGTTAGGAAGAGGCACTTGAAAGAAATTGGTTTTGCTATACACATGATGGGAGACAATCAATAGTGCTTTAGCCTGACAAGCACTGTCAATATCCATTGTCACAGTCCAGAAAGTCGTTAATGGATGGTTCTCCAAAAACCGATGCTTCCAACACATGTTGAAAGTGCTCGAATATACTCTACCTGGCAGGAATTAATCATAGGTAAACCCTCGAGATTTTGCATAAATGTTTTATGAATTAGGAGTGAGGTTAAAGTCCTTGGAAGGAATGTGAGATCACATTGCATGGAGGTGCAGGGCACGGAGGTCTGAATCACACGGGCCCTGCCAGAGGATCACACCCAGGGAATATATTGTCTAGGTACATGATTTGTGTTTAAGTTTCTCTGCTGAACTCACACGCAGTAGTCACATAAAGAGTTATGGTCCTTGTCCCGAAGAGGCCAGAGGCCCATCTGGTTCCTTAATTGGGCCCATGCCAAGATCCTGGAGAAAGGCTTTGACAGCTTCTCCATGCAACTCTGTTAAGCCTATTTACACTATATTTATTCTCTTTACCCCATATATTCAATTGAGTGCATTAAAATAGAGCGTGCAGTTCTTCATCTGCAGATCTCAATACTTTCATTGATTCTTATGGGGCTTTTGCTGTTTAATTGTGTGATTCAAACATAATCCATTGCTTCGTTTTCCCTCCACCTGTCTTCTTGTCCTCTCAGAGCCCCTGTATAGACTTTGTTTTCTATCATTTTGCATAATAATCCTGTAATTTATATATTATTTGAAATACTACTGTTAGAGGTTAGGAGATAAATTAATATCGAGAATATTTGCATAGAGTCAGTTTCCTGATGCTTTTTTTTTTGTCTAAAATATTTAGCTTACAGTTATCCTCTCTAGTTCAGGTAAAGTTTTTAAAATGTTATTGAGGGCTAGAAGAGTGTTGTTTCTTTTATTCCAGACAAAACATTTGGTTTGTACTATTTTCTGCTCTTGTCTTTTTGTACCATTCTGTATGACACTTCCCTAATGTGATAAGCTCCTATGATTCTAATACAGTTTAATTCTACAGCATAGTTGCCTGAGGAAAGACCTTGCTTTTTATTATTGTTATTATTTATCTGTTAATGCTTTTTTCACCTGTGGAATAAATAAATTTTTAATATGGGACCAAATCCTGCCTTAGTAATGGTTTTGCTGCTGAGTTGAAGTGTCCTGCACCCCTTTCCAGCAGTAAAAATTTATCATAATATTAGACTTTCTGCTGGGACCAGCTTTGCAAATATTATAAAAGTCCATGGCCCAATAAGAACAAGCATATGTTTTCTTTTTCTGTCTCACAAGTGAGAAATTATTAGTGGAAAATAACAAATTATTAATTGAAAAGTTTGTGCAGGGTGAGAGGATTTATACTTGTGTTTCTTGTGTTGGTTTTAAAGCATTTATGTGGACCTAGTAATGCAATTAGATTCAGAATTTGTCTGAGGATATGAATTTATTCAGTGCAATGAATCAAACGGGATCCGTAGGTACTATATATGCTGGAGAATATGAGAATAAGATTTACTTTGCTATTCTTTTTTATTTATAAGTGTCCTATTCTACTTCTGTGGGAAGTGTTTTCTACTTTTGTCTGTTCTTTGAAGTTTACCGTACTCTCATTAATGAAAAATTCATCTGTCTAAATCCAGAACCTGAAATTTAAAAAGGAAGCTACTACTTCTACAAAAAAAAAAAAAAAAAAAAAAATTTTTCCATGCTTTTTTTATTTTTGGTGTTTTTAACTACATTTGGTCCTCCATGTGTTTCCAAATACAAAAGCAAGGCCATTTTAACATGGGGATATTGCGAGAATGGTTAGTCAAGAGACAGGATATTTCTATACAGGATCCCAGGAAGAATATTTCTGGCTAAGCTTGATTTTGGAACATACTTTCTAAACCCTTGAATTTCTGAGAGGGTTGGAGTTTTCCTCTGGTGACTCACACATGCTTAATAGAATAAAATAAGAAATTCTTCAAATTTGGCTTTACTGCTGTTTTTAACTCAGTGCTATGCAGTCCAATATACAAAAGTATCCTGACAATAATTATTCCTACCTCTAGATGTAGTTTTAACACCATAATTGCTGTTTCAGGTATAAAGCTTCCAGTTGGGATATGCGTCTTTCTCTGTAGGACTGTGTTCAGTTCAATTAAAATATCTTAACAAATCTGGCGAATACTTAAGAGCTAAGAAAGGAAAGGCAGTAAGCAACTTAAGTGACTTAGACATTTGCACTCCCGCAATATTTGTACGGGGAAAACATCACTGAAAGTAAAGAAAAAAGCAAACCTAAACCTGAATTGCTGCAGAGAGAATGACCCAAAGCAATATGAGAGTCGCAAAACTAAATACAATTCACTTCACTGTTACAAAGTACCATTAAGATGCAGAATTAGAAACATCCATTTGTTGTTCTTTTTATAGCACAGCCAAATGACTTGGAATTTTTGCTTGTCCCTGCCAAGGATTGCTCAATTTTGAACAAAAAGTCCTAAACTATAATGGTAAAAAAGCACCAATCATCAATTGAATGCTAATCTTTATATTCTATGATACAGCACTCCAAGAATGCTACCATTAAAAAATGTGAATTCTATTTTTCATGAGTGATGGATTATTGTACCAAGCCGTGTGTTTTCCAGTAAAGTGTCCTTTTATTTGTCCTGTGTGATTACTAGTTTGTGGAAGTATGTGTGGGGTCATTTTAGTGCTGTGGGAAAATGGAGCACTCTTCTGTTAAAATCAGTAGTGAAATCAGAAGCAAACTATGCTCTGATCATCACAGGCATGTGTTTAAATATTGCTTTCCTTAATTGGCTATGTTCTATTTACTTAAAATGAACAATTTGGCAAGTTTTTCTCCCTTGACAACAGCAAAGCGTAAACCATTTTATAAGTTTGGCTGTTAAAATCAGATTTGTAATGTAAACCACAATATTCCAGGGTTGTTACTGTTGCTTAACTAGTTATTTTTGCTTGCCATTGTCTTATAATTGTGCACCTTTAAACATTTTGGTTCTGTTTATGGCTTATGCAAAACTTCTTGCTACAAAATAGCCTAATGATTTAGGTCATGATTTTTTTCTCTGTTCCGTTGGATCGTGATACAAAGACGACTGAATTATAAGGGAGATTCAGTCTGGACAGGGAATATTAGGGAGCATTTCTGTGACCACAACTACATTATTCAGGGCTGCTATATAGAGTGTAGGGACACTGGATCAACTCCTGCTAGATCGGCTTGTGGTGAATGCTCCATTTTTATAGATTTTTCTTTCTTCTTTTTTTCTTTTCTTGCAAGAGAAGATGGAGAACTGTTCTTTCCTCAGCGCATTTTGGATAAGTGGGAGGCAGTAAAGAGGAACCTTGCCCAACAAGCAGAAACAAGCTTCCTTTACCTTGAGACCCTTGCTAGGGTCTCCTTGCTAGGATGACCTAGTTTTGACTGTTCAGCTAGCACCTCCTTGGATGTCCCCTGCCTTCTCCTTTCCACTAGTGCTGCCTGGATTGAAAGCTGTGAAGGTTCCCTGTAAGCACCTCAGCAGCGAAGAAGTTAAATTTATGCCTTCGAAACTTCCTCCAGGGGATTTTTTGCAGCTGGCTTCTATGTCTTTTTGACACAAAGCAGGAATAAATCGAGCTCAAAATGTTTCTCAGCTTGGTAAATGCCTAAATATAATAAAATATAATCATTAGAACTGGAATACTTCTCTTTCCATAAATTAATGCATCTTGCACACATTTCATGGCATATAGCCATGTTTTCTAAAACTGCATTAAATATATGTGTGTGTATATATATATATATGTAATGCTTAATCCATCTTGGCAAGAGAATTCGGTCCTTCACTAGTGGTGTGACCATCCTTCCTCCCAGCGAGTTGTGTTTAGCAGTGCAGAGCACCCTTTCATGCAGGGCTTTGAGCTGAAAAATCATCCGTGTGAAACTTGTGGGATTCATGAACACTTCATGAGTAAACTGGTAACCATCCAACTACTCATGAGCAATAAATAATATGAGTTGGAGTGGCCAGCAGAGTGAACTCATCATGTTTATTCACAAAAATATTCATCAAACACTCTGTACTATCCAACTAGCTATAGCACTGACCTACCGCATGAATTTACTTAGGTGGCTATGGCCACCATTCGTGAGGATTTTTGAACAAAGTGCTACTAGTTTAAAAACTTACATTCACTTAAACTTTCTCTTTTGTTTGCCTTTAGTTTTCAGACTTAACTACAGTGCATCTGACACAAATGACAGAAATCGAGTTAAAAGCAGATTAAAGAAGTTTATCTCCCGAAGACCCTCCTTGAAAACACTGCAAGAAAAGGGACTTATTAAAGGTGTGTTCTGTCTTATATACTTTATTTGGAGTAAAAGCTATAAATTTGTGAATGAATTTTTGTTTTTCTTTCCCAGTTAAATGAATATGTGCACTGGGCAAAATAGTCCTTGTTCGATATCTTTTTCTTGCTATGCCTCAGAAAGTGCGCCCTACTGAATTGTACTGAATATGCTTACGTATTATTTGACTAGATATTCAATTTTTCTGCTTTGGTGTGCATGTGGTGGAAGCCCCTCCATTTAACATAGTCATTCGCCGTGAACGCTGCAAATCAACATGCTGCACAACTCCATTTTTTTTTAAGAAAAGGTCCTTGATATATTTTTATATTTTAGAATAAGAAATAAGAACTTGGAAAGCTGTGTTGACTGATTTATTTCGTAGTCCTTTCTGCTGTCTTCTCTCATTATTTTTCTAACTCACCAACAAAATACGTTTTTCCAATTTTAACAACTTAAAATACTTGCCAGTGAATAATAACTGTTTTGAATCCAGGAGGTTTTCGTACTCCAAATTATTTCTAAGTTGGTCAGACACTGCTTTTGCATTTCCTTAAAAAAAAATGGAATCTTGGATGAAAATAATTTACCAGTTGATCCAAGGAATAAGTATTTTCCTAAGAAGCTGGTAGTTAACTTGAAGGCAGTAGCACTCTGACCACTAATAATCCAGCAAAGCCGTGTTTTCAAATATTGTCTGGAATAATGCTCTAAAAATTTACGCACTCCCAAATTATTATGTGTGAAACCCACAACTGCGCATGCAAATGGGCTCGAGAGAGGCACTTTGCCAGCAGCCCCTGTCACTCTCGGAGTTTTCCAGGGGGGTGTCAAGAACGGCCCGGGCAGTTGCCAGTGTGTATTGACCTGCTCCGTCCTCAGCCAGCGCCGTGACCCCAGCTGGGGTCGTGTCTGAGGAGAAGGACGAGCAAATTCTGGGCTAACTGCATGCATTTTGGATGCCTCCAGACATGTTCAGGGCAGTATTACCTAAGGAAGTGTGCTAAAGCGCTAAAGCGCCTAAACATTAAGAAGTCGTCGTGTGCCTTGATGACTGCCTTGTGCTGCCAAGGTCCATGGGCACTTTAAAAAACATAATCTATGGACAGGTCACTTCCCAGATCTGTCCCTAAATGATGACAGTAGCTAATTGTAACATGTGGCAGGGACTATTTTTCCTATTTGAAGGGTCCCTTTGGGTTGAAGGTAGGATTTGAATGTGTCATGTTGGTTTGTTTCAGTTATTACAGTAATAGAGTAATAATTTACAGTCTTTTAATTTCTGGATTTAGGGGTTTTTTTTTGTTTTTTTTTTTGTTTTTTTTTTTTTAGCTTAATAAAGTGTGGCTGATGAATCTCCTGCGGTGTTACACAGGGATCAGATGTGATCCCTGCTAACAAATCCAGGCTCATTAGCATAACTCAAATGCACCCTCTAATATATATCTCTCTAGGAAAGGCAAACACATTTGGGTTTGGCTATTGTCTCCCTAAGCTCTTGATTCAGAAACATAGCTGAGTCCTACCTGGGAGGCTCCTCTATGGACTGCTAATACTGTGCATTTTGTTGGGCACAGGGACTCAGAATCGGTGCCCTGCACAGTGTTAATACCAGAGTAATGTTACTCTGAAGAAAACATGTTAGTTATCTACCATGAAGTTTCATTAGGATTAGGTTTGGGCCATGCAAATGAGGCAGGATTCGTTAGCGGGGCTTAATTCCAATCTACAGTAAGTCTATGTGAAATGCTCATTTGATAAGGTTCCTTCATTGTCTTCAGTAGAGTTTATCCCTTAATCTGTTAAAATGTTATGAAAATGCAGTTGCAGTGCTTATGCAGAGACCACTTTTAAATGTTAATTTTTAGGCTCGCATTAGAATATTTTTTTAAATCACAAAATGCAACCCTCCAGATTAAAAATGAAGAGCTTGCCAAATTTCATATTAAAAATGCATCTATTTATTTTTCTAAAGGTGAATTAAACGGTGGCAGAAACATCTCAAAACTATTTATTTGCTCATTTCTTAGGGGGAAAAAATGTTAACCGATTTTTACAAGAGAAAATTCCTCCAACTCTGAGAACATGCACTCTAACTTTTATTCCATGGGGAAAGACTTCTGCAGAATTGTAAATCCCTTAAAATAGGGGCTCGTAATAAAAGTGTGTCTAAAGCCTTGCAGGACATCTTGGTACCAAATTTTTGACAAAGAGCTGTTCTATGTGCTAGTGAAGAATTGATATAAATATCTGTGAAGCGTGTGGTGTTAATTACTCCAATGCAGTGGCACTGTAGATGCTGTGAAAAACCTTCACTTTTCATCAAGTGCTATTCATATTTGCCAGGGGCACTATAAAGCTCTCAAATCTATATTGATTTTTTACATTGTATGTCACATTGGAACCAAAACTCCAATAAATTTAACACGTAAATTATAGTCATGAGTAAATACATTTTAAGGTGGTAAGTTCACTTAAACACAGTTCTGTGCTCTGTTAGTTACTGATGTGTGCGCTCTTGGCCAGAAGACTTGACACATTTCTCCGTATTAACCAAATTTGGGAATACAGGCTTCAAAATTAAATAGCAGTTTGATCTCCTGGGGTACTTTGTTCTGCCAACACTATTATCAGGAAATCTAGAGATTATGTGATTGTCATTTAACTCTTAACAAAACTTTGTTTATGTACTATGTATCAAATATCTATGGAATAAGTAACAGAAGCAGTTAAAAAATGGGAAGTATGAGAAGCAAGGGAATAATAATCAGACAAGGGAATGTCACAGAGCAATATGTAAAGGTTATTTATATGTGGTTTGAAAATGAAGATGCACCAAACCCTTACGTGACAAAAAGAAAACGTTATTTTTGCCTGAGCTGTCCCATTCGCTTTCTAGCTGTCTGCCTGTGTGAGGGCAGAGCCCGAGGAGCACATTGGCTCCATTCATTACAACAGGCCGGCGCTATGTGCCTATTTATGCTTCAGTGAAAACTCTAATGAAGATTGTCACATCTCATATTTCCCTCTCACTTATGTGTGTACAAACTATCTTTGGTATAGAGCATTTCGAATCGCTTTGGAGATGGGGGGTAATACAGTAAGCACTTTGTATGACAGGACCGTGGCTTGTGTTTGCATGCACACAAGCATAAAAACAATGAATAAGAGCCATGTTCCATGTCTGTCAGCTTAACAGCCTTGCTGCAAGAGTAGCTGTGTTCAAATTTATATGCTAGGGCAGGGGTCTTCTGTTCCTCGAGATTGAAATATTCCCAGAATTTACAGAATCTGCACTAATATGCTAGAAAAATAATGTATAAATCTTGTCTTTTAAAACTGCTTTATAGTCTATAAATGAACTTTGATCTTTTAGTTTGAGCTTTGTCATGATTTAATATTGCCCAAAATGAATTGTCAACCTTCGACTTAATATTGCCCTGCTAACTTCCTGATTTCAAGGCTTCTTTATTCCAGAAAAAAAAAAAAAAATCTTCTGTGCAGTGGTGTTTTTAAGGTTGTGGTGGTTGTGTTGGTAATAAACTGTCACAAAATACACTTTCGGTAAATGGGAAAAAGCATGAATAACAACATAAATGAGGCTGTGGGAACAGCAGAAAATTCAGATGGCAAGAAGTCATCTAGCTTTTTTTTTTTTTTTTTTTTTTTTTTTTTGCAAAAGTTAGATACTGAAGGAACTTCACTGAATTTATTTCCTAAGTTAAGTGAAGGCAAAAAACAAAACAGCAGAAAAAAATGGAATTATTACAACTTCTTCAAGATGAAAATAAAAGCCACTCCATTACTAGCAAGAGGATCTAGCTGTGATAAGGCTTGATAGCCTGTAGCTCCGATGAGGACATATTCTGTTTTTGAACAGCTAGCAGCACAGAAAGCACTAGCTAGTTTATTTCTGGACAAGGGAAGACTTCCTTCCCCTGCCTCTTGTTTCCTGGAGTAAATCTGGGATCCTGGAGTAACTCCTGTGATGAGTACATGATGCTCTTGAGAAATGCAAAAGTGAAGGCTTAGCAGCTGTTTTGTCTTTCAAAGGACCTACCTGTGTGTGTGTTCTGCTATTCTGCTGGGGTATGCAAGAATTTAGCAGCTGTTTTGATACCTGTAATAACTTAGGGCAAGTTGGGAAATGTTTCCTTTGACTTGCTTGGACAGTAGCTTAAAGGCGTATTCCTGTATTTCTTTAATAACTACACAGCTTTTCTGAATTATGTTTCCCAGACCCTGTGTATGGCCAAATGTTGGGCTAAGCGATTTTCCTTTGGCATTGCTCTAATCATGACTTGACAGTCAGAAATCATTCCTTTTATTTTAAAATATCTCATTTGAGGGGAACCTGTTTGGAGAAAGAACACAGCAGCCTACACTCTTTGAATTCATCTGAACACTTATTCCCAGTAAAACCCTATAATTTCTTGAAAGAGACTAGTGTCTGAAATACCCTGTATTTTTCCTTTTTCTGAACATGTGAAACATATCTGATAGCTCATAGGCCACTTAATAGTAATTGTTCACAAATGTAATTTTTTTTTAATTGATGACCACTACAGATCAACTGTATGTAGTAAATCTCCAAGTTAAAAGGACTAGCCAGGCTCCCAGCTAGCATAAATCAGCGGAGCCCCAACGACAACCTTGCTGACTTCAGTCAGCTGAGAACCTGGCCCTCTTTTTGTAAAAGCTTTGTGGCATTCCTTGGAGCTCTAGTCTGTGATCAGCATCATTTTAATGTCCGTCCTCATGTTTCAGCTCCACACATACCGAGTAGCTAGAAAACCACCTTTGAGAACATGACCTTTTCCAACCACCTCCCTTCCCTCTCCAAAAAATTTGCTGTTATGGTGCTTGCCGTTCTGTCTCCCTCTCTGTCCATTCCTCACTAGGATTTTTTTTCCTTTTCTCTCTCTCTCCCCCTTTTCCCCACCAATAGATGTATGGTACCCAAACAGCTCAGATTTTGGTAAAATCTCTGGAAATTCAGCAATTCAAATGCAGATATAGTAGAATTAACTCTGCATGTATTTGCTTTCGGAAGGCACTGAATTATACTGCCTAGATATAATTCTTTTTTTTTCTTTTCTTTATTTCTTCTTTTTTTTTTTATAGCAACTTGCATATAATAACACCGTACCTTCTCCTCTTGTATCAGAATCTGAGCTTTTCCCCTAGAACTTGGTGCATTAGTGATGCCCTTCCTTGTTGTTTTTTTAATAAAAAACAGTGAAGCATGAGCTCCTTCCAAATGTGGCCACATCTCATACATGTACCCTCCCAAACAGCCACACAATGGCATTCTCAGTGAGGATGTGGCTATTGTGCTTTTGTTTTAATTGTTTCTTTTCCAGAAGTATTGTCTCCCGTAGGTTTGTGCAGCTCAGAGTTGGGGGCTTTGCTGCAGCCTGCAAAATCTGCTCAGAAAGAGCAGGGCTGGCAGGCTCGGGGAAAACTTGAAGCTCACCAGCGTGAGCAATTCACTGCAGCTGTAATCATCATTTCACATTATACAACTTGCGAATGTCCAGTCCCTCCTCTCCTGGTGTCTCATTTTATATCCATGTGCAAAGCTGTCACACACCCCACCGTCCTAAATAGAAAGTTTAATGCGTAGATAGCAGGGATGTGTAATGTAAACCATACCACCAAACATATTATGAATATATTGCTCTTCTTAAAAATGCTTGTTGGTTTTTCATACTACGCTATTGACTAACTGTCTGTGTTTGATGTATGGTTTACCAGCCTGATGTAGACTTATGGTTAGAGCTTAACTTGTTAGTTCTGCTTTTGCAGCCAATTCAGAATAACTACAGATGCCCCAAGATATTAAAATTGACTGCTCAAATGGACTCAGTGTGGGAGTTTCATTGGTTTTAAATTGATAACAGCTGAAAGAGTGAATGATTAAAGCTGTATATGGGCATAGTATGCAGCTCCTTTGTACAAGCTCTTGTGAACAGAATCCACTGTATGGGAATTGCCTTTGTTCTAATAAAAGATATTTCTGAACAATTGTTAGTTTAAATTTTTAAATGATGAAACAAGAACATTTCAGGAGCCTATAGAGGAAATTATTCCTGAGAAACTGGAATAACTTTGAGAAGATAAAGTGGATTTCTATTCAGAGGGGAGCATTTAAAGTTAAGTAGCATTCCATAAGGTGGTAATTGTGTCTATTTCCCAGGCATTTGAGTTAAATAAGCTGGATAGGAAACATAAACTGTCATAACAGGAGGTTAGGGGTGTTGTGTACATCTTTTTTTTCAAGTCATAAAAAATGAAGTTTTGAAGGGCCTTATCGCAAGTAAATCAAACAAAGCCTTTCTTGCTTCTCTTATCCCTTTGGGAGCAGTTCTTATTTTTTGAAAAGAAGTTCTGGATAGTTTCTCCTTAAACAGAGATTTAAAGTATATATACCTATAAAAGAATAAGAAAGTAATATTTATGTCTCTGTTACACATAAATCTGATTTGCAAAAAATTAATGACTTACTGCTCATATAATGTTTTCAAAATATGGTACAAATAAATCTTCACTGAGTTTTCCTCAACTATCCCCGTGACCCTTAAGAGTGTAACTATGGCAGAGTAACTTCTGCCATTCCTGTGTTAACATACAGAAACAGATCCGGCAAAATGCATTGACTAGGTTGAGTTGCAGAATATTTGCAGGACTCATTACATCATGTACTTCTTAATATGCATGAATTTTTATGAGGAAAAAGAAATCCAAACGTTTTGCATGTGATTGTTTTACTGTCGTCTATTGTGACGCCCAGCAACTATTAGCCTGATCTGTTTCCCCCTTCTATTCAAGTGATGAGTGGCTTTTTTCTAAAGAAAAAGTGTTTGGAAGCTTAATTGCATGATACATATTGTGGCTACATTCACATGCTGAAAGTTACCTAAAATGAGGTTAATCACTTGGCTCAAGGAGTTACAGAACCCACATCTTAAAAAAAGGAGAATTGAAAGAATGGTAGAGGAGATCTGCAAAACTGTTTCCAGCCATTGCAGAATTTCCACCCAGAAATGCAGGACTGTGTGTCCTGCATTCATACAGATTTTTCAGAATAACTGCAAAATCCTGGAGGTGGTTGGGATGTGCTTATAATAGAGAAGGCAAGTTGCTGAGCTGCTGCTAAGCCTCTGAGCTTTACCTTGGTTTCTGTTGTGGCCATCTAAAACCAGGGCTGTTCTTTGCCTGCGTTACTCCTGCACCACTGTTTACAAGCATCTTTGTCCACCAAATAAGATGCCTTTTTTTGCCTTTTTTTTAATGTAATTTACATTGGAGAACATTCCATGTTATGCAAAGAATTTGACAGGTCTTTGCTAAAATTTTTAAAAACAATTAAGATGTCAAAAGAGGAAGTGCTAGTACATTTTAATCATAAATCTCTGTATATATAATTACCACTGAAGGCAGCTATAAATGTTTTATGAAGAAAATGCAACCAGACTGTGCTTTGTCAGAAACATAACCCCAAAACATGTAACAGACTGTTCGCTAATGCTTGACGCCACACATGCACACAACCTTTTTGAGTCGAGCGCTGTGAACCCAATCTTCCATTCCTTCTGCATCCAAAACTCCAGCTAACTTCAATTCAGACTTTGATGCACTCTATCAAAATGCAGATCACATACACTTCCCTGATATATATCTTTAATCAGAAACTCCAAAACTCCTGCCAAACCATCCCGTGCGCCTTGCCTTGTTTCCCTGTTTGTTCCTTAGTCGGGGCATTAAGGAAAGAAAAGGCAATCAAGTTGCTCTTTAAATCCAAGCTCCAGTAAAAAGTAATAGTGATTTACAATAGAAAGGCAAAGTTAATGTCACTGCAATGCAGAGTGTGAATGAGAGGCTTTTGGTCTGCTAAAAGTAAAGCGTGCTGCTGTATGGAGGAAGGTCTTGAGCTAATCATGGTGGGAGATGGTGGGACTGGCTGTGGAGGAGCATCCCTGTTGCAGGGCAGCCGAGGAAAGTGGAGTTCAGGCCATGGGCTGCACAAGAGGACCGCGGCCATGTCGGAGCTTTGAGATTTAGGGTGTTCCTTGGGCGAGCTCTGCAGAACAAATCCTTGTCTGTCTTTGTAAAAATTTGCAGAGCCTTGACGCCAGTTTCCAAAAAGGAATATGCTGTTGAAATGCTATATGGAGGCTGTCTCTTTGGATAAATGATGATAATGGGGGCCTATTGTTTGAGCATTAAACTGGCTCCTATTGAATAGTTTCCCTCATCTGTTTGATTCATTTTGATTCGAGCTGACAACATCCCTATTACTGACTGCTCTTTTCATAATTTCTCACAAATACAGAGTGGAGATGAGGTAGATGAAGCTAATTAGTAATCTAAAAAGTTTAATCTGGTTATACTGGTATGTTATAAGATGGATATTCTAAGGTGATCAAAACTTTAAAATCATAAAGACTAAAATGTAGCAGTGTTAAATGCTACTCGTTAAATGCCAGGGAAGGTAAAGTTGCTATAAGATTTGCTTGCCATCCTCATGGAAACATATTTAATGCCATTCATCCTCTATGTGATGGTTGTAAAGAGGCAGAGTACCTAAGGGTCAGACATCTAAGAAAGGTGGTGGTAATATTCAGATGTTAATATTCAATTTAAACGTTAACTTTTAAGAACAACTCTTCCTAAATGTTGACACACAAGTGAGATATACTCACAAAATAATTTCTTTAGGTGTCCATCATATATAAAGCAAAAGGAAACAAAGAAAATGCAAGTTTCTAGACTATGGTTGTCTCAGAAATCTAGTGTTACCTGCATTTATTTTCCACTGTTCTTGGGTGCTTTTTTGTCCCTACACTTGCCATGGAATATTTTGAGGAAAAATGCAATGAATTAAGTAGATGATTACAGTAAAAAATCATTGCAAAGAACTAAGAGCCAGTTGCAGGAGTTCACTCATGTACAATGTCTACATAGAAATATAAAGATACAGATATAGTTATAGATATGTATATAATTATCATCATCATCATAGTTTTGGTTATATGACTATTTTTCATGGGTAATTTGATGACCAAAACCGACTTTAAAATATTACAAGTCCTAATTATTCAAAGTAATCATCCCTTTGCACCCACATGCTCCATTACAAGAGTTAAACTGTGTATGTGGGAGTCAGGGGCTACACAAGAGTACAGGTGTCCAAAGTAGCCCCGTCAGTTAATATCATGCACAATTTTAGATTCACACAAAATATAGAGTAGAATGCTTAGAAAGGCTTTTGCATTTTATGACAGGAAAGTCCAGAGGTGACAACCTCCAAGCTCAGGTGTAATTGAAACTTGAGCCCGTTGTGGGATACCCACGTGCTAGGGCTGCACAGGTACAAATGGGGTTTGCTCCAGGGCAGAAGCCAGCAACTACTCAAGCTCAGAAGGGGTTTTTTTCTCACCTTATCTGTCCATCTTCCATATGAGAGTTTTAATTAATATGCAGAGCTGAGAAGAGATGAAAAGCCTACTACTAAAATAGTGTGCTTTAATGTATGTTCCTATTTGTGTTTTTTTTTTTTTTCCAAATGTAGATCAAATTTTTGGCTCTCATTTGCACTTGGTATGTGAGCACGAAAATTCTACAGTCCCCAAATTTGTAAAACTTTGTATAGAAGCTGTTGAAAGGAGAGGTGAGTACCTTAAGATTTAACGCTTTTTAACACTTTTTTTTCTCCTTGTATTAATAATCAAAACTTTAACTTTATAACTTGGTTTGAGTTGCCAGAAAAGTCAGGTAGTTCATTTTATAATGCAATTATGGACTGAACTTATCACATTCTGTATCTTCATCTTCTTTATACGCTAAAATATTAATAAAACCTGTTCTTGCTGATTATTCCTTATATTTTGTTTGACATGTTGTTTTAGTCTTTCTCTGGGTAAGTAAAAGCTAAACATCAATAAAATGTCAGTAACTTCCATTCTGAAGTCTCTGCTGAATCTAATGCCAATGCTTTTCCATAAGTCCTAAATTCTCTTCAACGAAAATAAATGTTATGCTAGTGTGAAAATATTTTTTTTCCTTATGCATGCAGGTGCCTAATTTTTACTGCTATTATAAAAAAGCAGTAGTATTGTGCCAAAACTGGAATGAGTATTCATTCCCATTATAAGTTTTGATTAATTTATTAAGTAAGATTTTCATAGTATAAAAAGATGTGCTTAACACCTTTGCCCTCGTTCCTTTCTTTAGAGAATATCTTTTCTCATCGAAGGTCATTTTCTTTGGAAGGTACATGCGGTAGATGCAGAATCTTAAAATGTATTGTATAAAAATGTGAGGCTTCATCACCATCTGTTACAAGTTTACAACTTGTTCCAGGGATCTGGGGAAACATATATCTTGCAAAAGATAGAAAATTTATTTTCAGAATAAGGCTGGGTGAACCCATTGTCACTGTCATATACTCGACTCTCAGAACTAAAGAACCAATGAAAAAGAAAATGATAGTTGGACCGCCAACCACAAAGGGAAAAGCTATTTTAATTCCGCTGTTGTTACCTGGTTTTATAGGGAAAGGTGCAATAAAACTACCCTAGAGTTTCAAACTCTGTGAAATTCATGCTTTAATTATAGAGCAAAGAGAGCACTGGGATATTGCTATTCCCCGAGTGATTGGCAGGAAGAAGAGATCACCAAAGCGGCGACTGTTCGGTAGGGGGAGATAGTAGCATTGGATTTTTTGGAGGCTGCCTGGAGGCTGGATGAAAGCAAGAGACAAAGAAAGGGGATAAGTGTGAGAAGTGATTATTAATAGGGGGGAATTGTAAGGAGACATTCAGGACATGAAAAGGAAAGATGGAGATTAGATTATAGAAATGCCAAGGCATGCAGAACATGTCTAATTGACTGTTCTGTTATGAGCTCCGTGCAGGTTCCCCGAACGATGAGCTAGATGTTTCCTAGATATTTTGTGGTATCTGACTGTTCTTCCAGGAGAAGTGAGGCCAAAGGTGCTCGGCGCTGCTGAACTGTAACAGCAAAATCCAAGACACCTAATTAGATGTTTATTGTCTGTATGATTACCAGAGAAATGCATGCAGGAAAATATGAAAATGTTTGCTCTCAGAGGAGCTCAGCCTTCAATGCATAGCATTACCATTCTTGTTCTTTGTGCAAAGTTGCTGCAACTTTGAGAAAAGTCTATCACTTTTAGTTAGTCTAGTATGCAAATAAAAGCTAACCGTATGGCGTGAGATAAAATTTTCATTTTATCATTGTATTTACGAGTTTATATTTGATTTACAGTTTTTCTATTATCATTTTCTTGGATTAGGATTCTTGCATTTACTTACATTCTATTTACTCAAAGTGTTGTTTTTACTAAGTTCTGGCATAAACTATCTCAGGACAGCAGTAATTTATGTGAAGCTAAGTCCAATGTTTATGCAAGCTTCTGATGACATTTTATGCCGGGGTTGGTATTAGGAAGCAGTATGTGGAGGTGCCAAGTCTCCCGGCATGGCTGAGACTCAACAGATCTGAAGCCCTCCTCTTAATGGCCAGATATGCCTCCAGCCAAGATACTCAACTGCAGAGTCATGGGAAATACTTATGTACCAATTATGGGAAAGGCACATTTAATGAAAACTGTATGTTTACTTTCATAGTCTTAGTAAGATGGCCTAAATACTCAGTACAGCTGGCATATTGGCTGTTGTAGAAAAGCTTTTTTTTTCCTGAAGTTGCTTTTTTTTCCTATGTAGAAAATATATCGTCTACATACTGTAACTGTACCAAAAATGTTATTTGCATGTTTCATTTAAGATAAAAGATTATCAGGAATAAAGGCCTTAGGAGACTAAACCTAAATGTTACTTAGGTTTACATTCATATTTTTCTTTATGGGTATATTCTTCTTTATCAATTCATGACCTTAATGATACTATTTAGTTATTGACTTCTCTGGTCAAACACTATTTCCTTTTCAGATTTTTAAAACATTATCACTGGGCATAGAAAGGAGTTTGGCAGTGATCTGAATAAACCATATTAATTAATGCATTTTCCCAGGTAGATGAGGTTATATACAGTAGACAAACTACAGTAGTGTGCACCCCCAGATTAAAAATGTAGAGAGTGTCCTTAACTGTTTGAAAGAATTCCCATTTATTTACACTATTTTATAAGAATGTAGATACATTGAAATCAGAGGGACTATGCTGAGATTAATTTGCTGCAACTTAGATCAGATTTTGGTCATTTGTCCCTTCGAATACTCTTCGCTTATTCATCACCTCAATACAAAGGTATTGAGGTGATGAATCTACTAAACATCTTCCGACCCAATGCATGTTTATCTGTCCAACAGGGATTCACTTGCTTAGCTACAAATCTCATTTTTCAGTCTCTTGCTGTCAGTAGTTATTGAAATAGAACTGAGAAGCAGAGGGGTTTTCACTACTTCATTTAATCTTGCAATCAGCCATATTGCGGAGCCGCGAGCATCAAGACAGTCAAAAAAAATATTGCGCCTATTCTTGTAAACTTGCGAGGCAATTGTCACATTTGACTTTTTTAAAAGGAAGATTTTTTTTCTCTCTCTCTCTTTCCGAATTATTTATTCATTCATAACTTTTGACGAACCTCTTGACTCAAGCATTTCAACATCGAGACCTCAGCCACTGAAATCCATAGTGCCTAGCCAGAAAGTGTTGCCCCTGGATATCTACTATGATTTTCTATATAGAAAAAACTCTCATGAATGTTATATACCCTAATGGGGATAGAAATACATGCTGTACCATGCAGTGGTCAGACTGAAAATATCTCAGAGGTCTTTGCAGAGGAATCTAGTCCATTTTTTTCTTTTATTCTCACTTTGCCATCAACATCAACCTTGGATGTGTCCTGGCTTCTCCTGCCTGCTGAGCTGCCTTTTGCCTGTGGTCATCCCAGTTTCACCAGGGTATCCTGGCCCGTGCTAGCTTGGGCTATTCCTGGGAGTGCACTGCGATTCCCATGCCGTGTGGCCTGCCAAAGGTGGGGCCCATTGCAAGATTTTTAGTGTTTCTAGGCCAGATATTATTTCCAGTCATTTATCGAGCTGTGTATTTATTTTGTTGTTCACGACCCATTAAAATCTCTGACTGTTTTTTTTTTCTTTTTTTTTCCCCCTCCTTTTTTAAATAACTAAAAGGCATGAGCAGAACGCATTAAAAAAAAAGTAAAAATACCAGTCCTACTAGTACCTTAACCAAGTGCCATCCAGTACTCAGAGCAAAGTTGTGTCTTGTGAACACAGTTCAATGCTAAAGTCTTTTGCAGGGGGATCACTCGTTTGCATGCCTACTGACCAGGCTGAATGAGCATCCTCCTCCTGCGTGTCCAGCGCATTGAGCACGTTTTGCAAGGAAATAGTACAGGGGAATGCTCAGGGAAAATGCAGGGGGAAACTGCAGTGTGACGCCCATCTCACACATGAAACACCTTTCATTTTCTCCCTCCGTTCCCAAATCCCAGTTAGTGTTCTCGAATCAGCCCAAAGGGTCTGAAAACGACACCGTGGGCAGCAAGGCTTGTGATCACAGGTACCATTTCCGTGCTAAGCTGGACATTACAGACATTGTTTTCTGTTGCTTTTCTTGGAGCACAGGATGCTCTGACAGGAATGATACACAAAATTACATATTTGATTCAGTGCCTAAAAGCCACCCTGGGATCCATAACCTTGCTTAAAGATTTAAGAAGGACCTTTAGTCCACTTCTGAGAAGGTTCTTAGCTTAGAAAACTTTATCTTTCAACTTTACTTCTTAGCAGCTGTTATGTTTTTTTGCTGTCGTTTGTTTGACAGGATCCAGTTATAGGTTCCGATGTCTGTTTAAAGAAACAGGGAGGTTGTTGGCTTTAAAATTCCCTTACTGCTTGTGTGTTCAACATTTTCCCAGGCTTTTCTACATAGTTTGCCAAGTAAAGGGACTGACCTTTTGTAGCAAACACTTTTTCATTTCTAAATGCTCACTTTGATTTTTGTCCCATTTTATGCTCATTCCAAACTGTTTACAACCCACTAAAAATGACTGTGAATTATATGTTTGTGTAATGGATTCCTTTTGTGGTCGGAGTGGAATGTTTACTTTGAACAATTAGTTATCTTTGGGTAGATTATAGTGACCTGAAAAAAGAATAGCTAAAGTTATTATAGTACCTTAACTATTTCCTTTTTGTTATCTGTCTCCTGCGTTTGCCCAGGGTATTATTTACTGGGTTTAATCGTGTCAAACCAGAACGAAGACAAAAATCTCTGCGTGCAAAAATCTCAGAGCTCACAGATTTGCAGGACCTTCGTCCTGTTGGGTTACGGCTGGGGGTGAGACTTGGGGAGGGACCATTAGGCCCCCGCGTTCTGCGTGAGCTATTTTAGGAGGATACAGTTTGGAAGACTTTTTAAGCATTTGCTCTCTGGAAATCAGATTTCTTAACAGTGTCAAAAGTTTGACACCCTAAAGCTGGAAGGATCTGATATCGGGAATGAGTTTGCTTCCAGAACTGCAGTTTGATTTTCCATAATATCATTATGGATGTGTGTACACACATGAGATCCCATGTCTTCGAATATTCAGTGTTTGAGGAAGAAAATTTCAAAACGAATGGAGATAAAGTACCTTACAGGATATACTAAAGAAATACAGGCATCTTGATGAAGAGAACTGCAGATAAAAATGATATTTTAAACTATGCTTCCCCTCAAATGCCATGCTGCCCTGTGACAGAAGGTTGTGTCCCTTTCATCAGTTTTATCTCATAATCTAAAAGCTAAAGTGCAGCTAAAAGCACTTTAAAACCTATATTAAAAAAAAAGAGAGAGAGAGAGAAAAGAAAGTAATATATCATTACTTTCTAAATCATATCCCACTCAAAAAAGAGTTAGGTTTCTGGTAGGAAGTGTACAGAGAGGACAAATCACTTATTTTAACCAGGAAAGCAAAGAGAAAAGCAATTTTAAAAATTAAAAATATTTTAAAAAATTAAATAGCGAATATACTTTTATAGATAAAACAGAATATTTCAAACAGTTTTGTGCCATATATTTTTTTAATGTAAGAATGCAGTGTGGCCAAGAGGACCAATGGGGTCCTGGGGTGCATTAAGAGGAGCGTCTCCAGCAGGTCGAGGGAGGTGATTCTACCCCTCTACTCAGCC
>JAWLRI010000907.1:63331-119454 GCA_034781795.1 Crypturellus tataupa | reverse complement strand
GTAGTGGCCAGTGACAGAACAAGAGGAAACGGCCACAAACTTAAACATCAAAAGTTCCACAGGAACTTAAGGAAAAATGTCCTGACAGTGAGGGTTGGACTAGATGACCTCTAGAGGTGCCTTCCAACCTTAGGTATTCTGTGATTCTAGGATTCTAGGATTGCTTAACACTGAAAGAAAAACCTAAAGCTACTGATTCACAGGCTGGGATGGGTAACTTGGGCATGGAGTACTTGGAGTGCACTGGGGATGGTGAAGGACACAAGGCCCATGAAAACAAGGGAAATATTGATAGTGACTGCACACAGCCTCACGTGTCCTTAAAAGAAGGGTAACCCCTGGACACCAAGTTATCCATGGGACGGCTGCTTCTCTCTTGGTTCGGTGGTCTCCCATAGCAGCTGGCTCCTGCACTGCCACTGAATAATTAATTTATTTGCCTTTTCTCCTCATTGTATTTCTTAGCATAACATATCCCTATCCTTGGAACAACAACAAAAACTATACAGAAGTATCATTTAGTTTCCTACAAGCTCATTCACTAATTTTCAGTCCTTATTTTTCTCAGCAAGGTACCTTCCAAACTGTTTTCCCTTCTCCCAGGCGTACACATTCTTCTTCACTTATTTTGATATAATTTTACATAGTTCTTCCAGTTACTTTAGAATTTAGTACCCTGAAAGTACAGAGATCATATTGCTCCACCAAATGATCTGAGCAACCAGTCCTGCTAATTCTGTACTGTTCATTCTTTCCCACTTTGGGATAATCTATTATACTTGGATCCAGGCACGCACTAAAAGCTAATACTTCCATGAAGAATGTGCAATTTGTACTGTTTAGCTTGTGATGAGATTCCTGAAGCCTTTTATGATTCTCTCTTGTTCCAAGGAGGCTTCTGCTCCCAACTTTTATAAGCATTGAATTTAAAATAAATAAATAAATAATATTAAAAAGGAAACAAAGCAAGCTGATAAAAAAATTACACACACACAAATAGCCAGCAGTTCAGCAGATAAAGCCCTTTTCCAGGGAATTCTAGTGGGCTGCAGAAAACTCTGTCTGAGGGCATTGAACTATGTTTACTTTAAAGTGGCCAACAAGCATAAAGTGAAGCGTACAGTGAAGCGTGCGGTAGAAAACAAGCGACTTCTGAGAAAAAGCCCTTGCAAGTTTGTGATTTAAAATGCTTTTTTTTTTCCCCTCTTCTCTTTTGAGTAGAAATTAAGAGCAGTTGAATTTAGTGCAAACATATTGGCAGGCTCTCCTCAACCAGCTCTGTCTCCAGGCTCAGGCAATCCCGCTGTAGCCACCTTTCTTGGAGAAGGAGCCAGTTAATAGCGTTGTGCAAGGTCCAAGTTGGAATTGGCTCGGAAGAGTATTCACTCTGGGGCCTCTCTGTCTGCTAGAAAGCCACATTCTGAGTTAGAAAAAAATATCAAGAAGTGTCAACAGGAAACATCACGGAAGGGCATGCAAGACAAATTAGAGAAAAAAGGGAGACAACAGCAGGGGAAAAAAAAATGAAAAAAAGCAGTTTGTGCCTTAACAATGAACAAAAGAGAGGAGAAATAATGTATATTGAAACGTTTAGCGTGTGAGCTAATCAAAGGAAGAAATAAGATAGACATTTGAACCAGTTGCCATCTTTGTCTTGGTTACCTGATACCTGTTCCATTGATTAATCTGTTCCAGTGAAACGTATCCATCTCTGTGAAAAAAAAAAAGGGGGATTTGTATTTTAAGCCTTGCCAGTAACAACAAGCAGAAACTCAGTGTGCACCAGAGTAACATTTACAATGCCTGGGCCAAATTCATGCCTTGTGTAATTTTATTGCTTTTACTGGAATTACACCAGAGATGAGATTGGCCTTTTGCCTTTCTCTAGCATTGTATAATATATCTATTAGTGAACATGGAGAAGGAAACAGGGCATTTTGTCTTCAGAATTTCCATAAAATCTTTTTCAATAGGCTTAATAAATAAAATAAACCACTTAACCTGTGAAATAAAAAAGGATCAGACAACATTTTCTAGATATTAAAATAATGTTAATATACTTTGTAAATCAAGCAGATGACATTTGTACATGCTCAAACAAAAAAGTCTGGAGAAAATTTAAAGGCAGCTGCCTGTTCCTGGTGCTTACCCTGTGCCAGTGAGAAAATGAAGGTCCTGACATACCCCCCTGGTCAGAGTCAGATTCAGGAAAGCTCACATTTGAGGATTTCCACCTCCCAGCAATAGAGAAGATAAAAAGATACACTAAAAATAGAGCAAAAATCCTCCCTTTTCCTCCTGAATAAGCTGAACACATGGGGCATCATGTCCTGGCACATTGCACGTACCATCACACACAAGGATCTGCCAGTATTTCCGCTGGAAACCCCACATATTCAGTCTTCACAATTCATCCATTAATAAGACAATTTCGGCTAACACTTGGCAAAATGAGTTGTGGCCTAGAGGAAATGTTCCAAAAATTAAAAAAAGTTTAAGTCTAATAATTTCATTTAAGAAGAAAAAAATATTTTCAGGTTCCTTTAGAGTCCCTGTTCCTTAAATTTATGTTTTTTAAACAAGATTATGAAGCCATAATTCCAAAATGTAGATTGATTGCTTTTTCCATTGTGAAAAAAAATTACTAAGTAAGTAGGCTATATATTTTTTTCAAAAAAGAAGTGTTATGGCAATAAGAGAAGATATATTAAAAAAAAGTTTTTCTGTCTAAATGCAACATTGTATGGTCAGCTTAAAAAATCCTATCTCCTTTTTTCTGCCTTCAGTTCAAGAGAGCAAATAACTGCAGTTGTATTTTATTACTCCAATTATTTGCTGTAGCAGCAGCATTGATGTGTTACATCAATGTTTTAACCATATAATATTGCAGTGTAATGGGATTGATACCTAAGTGAGAAAAATTGCTCCAACAGAAAGCTCCAGGAGCAAGGAAGAGAGCAAGGTAAGAACAGCTTAAAAAGAAGGCTTTATGTTAAGGTTCTCTTTTCTTTTTAGAGATTTATTTTTAATTCATTTTACTTCAATAAATTGACGGGACTGATATTGTTAGCAATCTAGTAACTAAATTGTCCCTAAATTGGCTACTGCCTGATAAACCTCCCTGGAATATGCAAGTCTTTTAAATATCTCCAGTAGTACATTAGCTTAGCAGATTGTTTTATTTTAATCAGGATCCTCACAGATCATGGTTGTAATTATATAGCAAAGCAAGTTCTTTTTGTCTTCCCGTGGCCAAACAATGCTCACTGGTTGGAGTGGAATGACATATATGTAAATGAGAGCAAAATGTGGCCATTTTGTTTCATAACATAGCATACCCATATCACTTAGATCCTGAATAGCTGCAATCAGTCTCATCCAACTATCTATTCACTGTTCCTTCATGCACCTTTTGATTTTCCTGGTGTCATAGATGATACATTTGGTCTCATTCAACCTCAGTGATTTCCTCCATAGTCTTGAGAAACAGATATTGTTATTAGAAACTCATTTTTCTCATATTCAGCCTGCTTTGTAATTGATAAATGTTACTTCATTTTGTTATTCATTTTTTTTTTACTGATAACAGATCCTATACTCCCAAACAGTTAGGCAGGAACTTCCCTGTAAGGACCTGAGCAATCCCATTACATGGCCAGTGGATGTCCTTACAGTTAAGCAAATGCTTCAGTATTTTGTTGGATCAGGGTGTTACACTTTATATATTTGGATCAGAATTGTAGATATCCAGATTGCTCCCAGGGAAAAAAAAAAAAAAAAAAAAGGTTTCCAGCCTATGAGCCATTTATAGGTAATCCAAATGCTCTTAAAATCACTACAAAACCACAAACCTCTCCAAACCAAGAGTAAAGTGTCAAGTCTTCTTTGAGATCTTCAACCAGAACCAGAATAAGAAACTCTCTGCAATATAGGAAGAGGATACTCCATGTCTCTTCTCTCCATCTTCCCAGGAAAATTCCCACAGTATTTCAAACCATGTGTTTCGATTTGGGCATCCTGAATGGACATGGTGTTACGTGACATGCCACACCAGAGCAGTTGCCATCAAAGGGTCTTCCCGCACCGGCAGTAACCCACAGTGGTGTTGGTGGTGCCACAACTTTTTTGTCTACTTAAAAAAAGAAAAGTAATGTGAAGAGTGCATGGTTTCTGTTAGCAAGTGTTGAGTTCTTTCTGGTGATCCTGCTCATGTTGATTTAAGTGGAAAATGGATCAACTGAAAAATCCTTCATAAGCAAAGTTTGTTCCTGTAGTTGTGGTGATGCCCCGTGGAGCCACTAGAACTGAAAATCTGTCAGCATACTTGGTATAAACTTTGTTTCATGGTTCTCTAGCTCATATGAGTGAGATTAAATTGAATGAAGTCTTGGCACATAGTTTGGCAGTCAGGAAGCATTCCTCAGGTTTATGTGTACACGGTGTGTGTTTGTGTGTGCAAGAGAGGGACAAAGAGAGAGAGAAATTCAGCAGTTGTTTATTTGGTATAAAATTCTCAGGTGTTCCTCAGGAGGAAGATGAGACATCCTCTTCTGATGAAAATTGTTCTCATTTAGATTATATCCCTCTAAAAAAAGCATCTATCCCGATCACTTTAACATGGCAGATAAAATCATTGAAATTCTCTAGCCCACCTAAAATGTAGGTCAGACTCAAATCTGGACAGGAAGGTAGGTGATGCTTGAGGTGTGCCCTGTAGGCATGTAAGTGTCCCTACCCAACTGCTAAAGCAGAAGAACTTACAAACTGCTTTAGTTAATGCCCCGATCTGTGACCTAGAGGAGCGTTCGTACCGCCTCAGCGTTGATCACTTCCTGTTCTCTGGTCATAAATAACAATATTTGGAGCAGAAGAAAAGGCAGGTTAGGAGCTGCATAACAGTACTGATCCAGTGATGGAATTTTTTGGGTATGAGCAGATCTACCATAACACCCAGTAGAGACACATTAAACCTGTGGTTTAATGTTGAAGGAGAATCTCACCCTTCTCTTTTAATACTGTGCAAACAGTTGCAATATACCGATGTTTGAAAAGTATTTTAGTTTACACAACAGAAATTGCTCAGAATGTTTTTTATTACCTTTACTTCACTTGCAGTTTTTTATTCTGATATCTCATGCATTAAACATATGAGGAATATAGCGCACAGTAAGAGCTTGTGTTAGAGACTTTGCACCATTGTTGGATGTCTCTATAGGAAATGTCATTAATGATTACAGAAATTTTCACCAAAGAAGGAAATTAGATATGAAGAGTACTGTATGCCAACTTCTCCTTTCCAAGCCTTCTAAAATACCAGAGGGTCTGTGTGAACCCTAGTAAAAAGCCTGAGATTGGATTTCCACCTTCCTTACATCATCCCATGGTGGAACCAGAACTAAGACACAAAGAAGACGATTCAAATCAAAATTCTTCCCATAGCTTCAAATTTTAAAATAACTATCCTGCATGAAAATATCAAATGATACTAATATGCATTAACGTCACCCAAATTTCAGCTAACAGATGTCCAGTGCATATTACTGTAAGCAGCTCAATTCCTTCTTCTCAGAAGTCATTTTTTTGCTTTATTCCTGCATGTATCAGTTAGGTTTCAGTTGTGTTATTTGTATTACATTGTGATTCTTTTCATATTTGAAAATAGACAGTAATTTGTTCTGTTTTGGACTACACTCAGTTGTCTCAGATACTCAGTAACTCAGACCGTGGGTTTGTGCCATTTTTATAGAGAGTTGTATGTGTGTCTAACTAAAATTAAAAGTATGTCCACGTGACCTTCTATGAAAAGTGAGGCATGTGCTATCCTCTAAGTTTTGGCATTTGCCACTAATTGTAACACATTTCTGGATTTTTTGTTATTTCCGTATTTATCTTGACTCCATTATTTGATGGTTTGCTGGTAGTTCAGATTTTGCCCAAATTAAATGGAGACAAAAAAAAGACTTTCAAGTGACCTGAACTTGTTTGGAACTGGGAAGAACAAGAAAAAAAATCTCTATATATAAATGGAAAATCCTGCTGTTAAATTAAAAAAAAAAAAACACTTTGAAGAATGTCCAGGCACAATAGCCTTCTGTCATATTAAAAGTAATGTTGCTACCTTTTCACATGGTACAGCTTAATGCTGCTATTTCATTGGACTAAATATGACTTCTGCAAACCCAGAAACACTTTACTTACTAATTAAGGGGAAGCGCGGATTACAGGTTTATCACACAAACGATGTGAGAGGGTTTAAAAGAACAGAGAGGGTTTTAAAGAAACAATAATGGGTATAAACATGAGATTCCACTGAACTCGTTTCTTTAAATTTGTGCAATACACTAGGAAAATATAGTATTATTAAATAGTTATCTATCTGTATGAGTGTATATATAGGGATACACCTTTTTATTATCACATTTATATGTTTTCCAGATAAGCAATTCTAAGAGTTCAGTAACTTGATATATATATACATGTGTAGTTATCTTGTAAGAGCTACTGTGTTTGCCACACAGGCATGGGCTGTAATAGAGGTATTTGATAGTGTGTCCTAGGCTAAAGAAACTGATTTTCACATATTTTCTCCCACTTAGCCATAAAAGGCAAACAGAACTGTAGATGCCCACAAAATTACACAAAGAAATGAGCATTACCAATTGCAAACGAGAGCCTCAACTCCATGTTAAGTATCCAACTCTCCCAGCATATTTTTTCAATCAAAAATCCAGAACTGAGCCGGTCTAGTTTCTTATAGCAAGAAACAGATCCAGTCTTTTGTGCTTTGCACTGAGTCCTCATCCCCTGTGCAGAGGAGCCCTTATGAAACTGCTGCTACCAAGTGACCACAGGAGGCTGCTTTAACTATTGTGCAGTTCCAACTGCCCTGCAGAATGGTTAAGCTCTCCGTTCCCATCCATGCATCCATGCTGCCTGGCACGGCAGTTGGAGAAAGTGTCCGCAGGAGGTTGGTTAGGCCTGACTCCCATCCTGAAGCAAAGATAGGCAACCTTGATGCCTCTCAGTTCCAACTTAAAAATGGGGCTCTTAGCTGCAAAGGAGGGCATTGGGCCCATGTGGCCCCCTCAACTCTATCTAAAACACAAATTACCTTTGGGTAACCCTATCCCAGCCACTCTCCTTAAAAAAAAAAAAAACATGTAGACCAAGCAAAGGTAGCAAAGATCATAAAACGCAAACTCTTACCCATTTTGGCCGAGGAAGATTACACGTGCCCAAATGTGCAGCTCTTCTGTTCCCAACTGCTACAAGTCCAATGAGCAGCAGGGCTAGTTGGGACGGGGAGGTGACATTACTGAGGTCTCATTTAATCTCTCAGTATTGTGAAAGACAGGAAAATATTTTTTTTCCCTACTGTGCGTTAAATTCCCTTTAAAGTCAGGACTGGGAGGAAGAGAGACTTGGAGAATTGTAGCCCCTTAAAGCCTCTTAGCTTTTAACTGCAGCCCCTGCTTATGTCAGGGGACCTGACTGGAAGTACAAGGTCCTACAAGAAGAGTGAGACCCCACTCAAGTGCCCTTCGTGTGCTGATACCGCTCAAAAAACACGGGCATGATGGTGGTAATGATGGATCCCCAAATGAAGGGCAGTTCAACCAAAGTGGGAGGGAGGATTTAGCAAAATGCATAAATTTCTTTTTTTTTTTTTTTTTTTTTTTTTTTTTTTTTTTTTTTTTTTTTTTTGCAAGCTACTGTCTGTAACACGCAGATCCTCAGCCAGTTTAGCGAGCATAAGTTACAGCTGGCTTTTGCTGGAATAGTTTATGCTCTTGACCCTCCTCAGTTGTATAGCCAATGGGGAGTTGTCAGGCTACATGTGTTTTTAAACTTCTTTCAGCTAAATCAGAAATCCAAAAGCAAAATACAGCTCTCAGCAGTATCATGTGGAGCTGTGACACTCCCTGGAGGGCTCGGGGTCTATAAACCAATGAATGGATTACAATGAGGCATAAATGTAGTATTTTCATCCATGACAGATATAATCTTGAGCTTGTATTTTTCGTGTTACTTAACTCTTTCAGAACATAATGTGTGACAGAAAATGCCTTATAGTGCACATTGCAGTAAATATCAGCCAAGTATGCTTTATTGCTGAGCTATACATGTTTCCAGAAGTTAACAGGCACAGCTGGGATATGAGAAATGGCAAAGTTGTATATATTTCTTGAACATACAAAATACCTTGGCTCTCCTCTCCCCCACCCTCCACGCTCCATCCCCAGCTGTTCTGGTCGTGTCACAGCGCGCGTGAGTTTTCCTGTCGCCAGCTAGCCCTGCAATGACAACCTTTGCTCAGGCTCTCGTTCTCCCCAAAATAAACTGCATTATCCACAATGTCATCACATTCAAATTGGACTATCACAGTACATATTGCAGGCACAAATCTGCAGGAGTGGTAACTGGTAGGAAGTAGCAAACTGCATATTAGTAGCTAGACCTAGCACGAAATGCTTGCTGTGAGTATTCCAGTGTCTACTGATTTGCACACAAACGACTCAAAATTCTCTACCTGGAATTCCCATTTCTCAGTAAGTGTATTGTATAACCTCAGTGCTGGTTGTGTACAAATTGTAGGTTTTACATCTTTGAGGACATACGGCTGCTTATATGCTGAGAGCAAGGCTGGTGAAGGGCCTTTGAGAACTCCTGATACTCCTGAAAGACCATTTGGACACCCAAATCACAGGTCCTTGATAAATTAGCAACGAAATGTGTAAATTCATTTCTTGCAGAGAAGCTGAGTAGCGATCAGAATGGGCTAATCTCTATGTGATAAGTAACCTATATATGTGTTAAGTAATGGAAGCAAATAGGAGTGGTGAAGGAGGCATTATGCAAGCAATAAAAAACAAAACTCATAAATTAAATATTAAAAAAAAAAGTGTCAAGATACATGGCAAAAAAATATCTTCAAATGCTTGGTCATTTTAGATATTAAACTATGCTACATAAGGGAAGGCAATTGATCATAAAGTAAGATTTTTTTTATTATTATTTTTAAGCTGCCATTACATTTAGACTAGTGAGCTGACATGTGTACTTAAGGACTGTATTTAGTAGGGTTTTTTTTTCTTTTTCTCCCTATATCATAAACCTTGTTGATTTAAAAAGTGAACAAAGATGAATCAGGTGGTAAATATATTCATGTAATCATTTTCATTAATAAGACGTTATAAATAATAGAGGGGAGGTTTTAAGTGTATAATTTTCTGTAACACAATTGAGATTTTTCCACATCTTCAGCAGTAAGTTAATTAAAATCACCTGCATTTTCTTGGGCGGACACCAAATGGATTGCAAACAAAAACAGATTAAAATAGCTGTAGCTCATGGCATACAGATGACAAGATTCACAAAGAGGACAATCAGGCAATGAAAACCTCCTCTTTTTCAAAGATTTTTAAACGAAATTCAGCTCTTGCGAGTCTCTGCAAAAAGACGTTTGTAAGTGTTTCGCTGAAAGACTAGAATGGTTTTGTTTCTGATCCCATGATGAGTGAAAGAAATGTTTAAGAAAGATCACTTTACAGAGAGATTCAGACTGAAATGTGATGACTGTGATTCAAGCCAAGCCAAAAATTACAGCTCAGAATTAAAGGGGATGGCCGTGGCTTGGGAATCCATTTTCCCACATTCCTGAATCTCAATCATCCCGGCCAATGTTTAAAAGAAAATACGGTGGAAAACAATGAGGTCACTTTGTTTAGCTGCAAGTAATGGGACAAGCCGAATGGCAAAAGTATATTTTGGAGGTAACTGCAGAATTACAGCGAATGCTGCATGTTCGAGGGCTTCATTCAAAGCAAGTAGCTTCAAAGCTCTCTCTTTTTTTTTTTTTTTTTTTGTGAGCAAGCCTTGCTGCTTCTGAGGCTTTTATACCATAAACTGTTTGAAAGCCAAAGACGGTGCAACACAATAGAGAAGAAGACGTAAGCCACAGCAAGCTTGATTTAGGCATTAAACAGCAGCCCTGCATAGCGGTGAACTGTATACTAGTTTAAATTGCACTCGTTTTGTACTGTCACTACCCTTATTTATTTGTATATAAATATCTATGCAGAAATTCTACCATCAAGTGATATGAAACAGAATAAAGTATATCATCCATCATCTTCACTTGTTACTTATTCTCAGAATGTAATGCTCGTATTCAATGTTGTAATTGCTTCCATTAAACAGTTTCTACAGGGTCTGGAAAACAATAAGATCTTAGTCAAGCTTTTCTCCTTTCATTGCATCTTGAAGTTATTACTGCAAGAAAAAATTAGATTCTTTTTTATGCAGAAATGCCCCTCATCTTCTTGAGACTATTGCAGTCAAACATGGAATTATTTCTCGTTAGCTAATTTCCTAAAGAGATTCACCAAACCTCATGTCAGGCACCTCATATAGAGTCATTTCTTAGCTTGTTAAGAACGTTTCTCCCTCCTTTCTTTTCCCCACTGCCTCTGCCGTTACTGATGCCGTGTTGGATTGCCACTAATAGTAGACAAAAGAAAATCTCTTTCGTGTTGCTTTCAGTGTGGGCTTGTCTGTCCCAGTCCTGCAGTTGGGCAAGGTTGAGCTCATGACTCTAGTATCCCCAAATCACATGCTTAGTACCAATAGGTAGATCATCATCTCTCCCTCTTCTTTGTAAAATGATAAATAGATTTTAGTGTTGTGTTATTTGCCTCAGTATCTATCAGGGCTCTTATCTGTGGTGTCTGAGGAGGTACAGTCTCTTTCCTGCTTCTGTTGAATATGGCCTTCTCTATAATTGTAGGGATCACATTAGTCCTGTTTGTTAAAGTGCCAAACTGAGAGATCGTGTTAAGATAATAATTTAAAATAATGCCCAAGTCCATTATAAGATACACCCAGAGTTTCCACAAATATTACCCTGTGTTGCTCTGTGTGAAAACTTATTTTACTGCCCTGTGAAAATTCAAGGTGGCAGTTCAGACCTTCTGTAATTTTACCTGTCCTCATCCTTATTTAATACTATCCTGATCCTTGGGTCATCTGTTTAGTTTGCCAGATGAGATTTTCCATCATTATCCATATCCCTGGCAAAGGTATTGGATGGCACTGGACTGAGAGCTCCACTCTGGAGAATGCTGCCAGTAATGACCTTGTTAACTGATAGCTCCCATTAACTACCACTTTTTGAGGTCTGTCAGTGAGCCAGCTTCTAATCCATGTAATATATGTCCTGTTAATTTTATAAAATGCAAGTGCTTTAATCAAAACGTCATGTGGTACTAAGTCAAAAACCTCATGGAAATCCAAATATACTATTTCAACACCGTTGCCTTTATCAACTAGACCTGTCAAAAATCCAATCCTATCAAAAAAATACAACAAGTTTGCTTGACAAGGCCCTGATTTCCATGAAACCATTTTAGTTGGGATTAATTATATTTCCCTATGAATTATTTGTTCATAGAGTCCTGAATTAATTATTTAAGTAGGCTGTCTGGGACCGAGGTCAGTCTAGCCAGAGTACAAGTGCATCCTTCTTACTGCTTTTTAAAAATCACAACTCTCCTGACAGACTTTCAACCTCATCCATTTTCAAGTATTTTCCAATACTGTATTTTTTTTTGCTAATGAGACACACACCTATCATGATCACTGATAGGTGAAAACAGGGTTTTTTTATAATACTCTGTCCTTCAGAGTGAATTCTTAGGTCCTATTTAGTTTCCCAGATATCCTTGTCTGGTGCTGCTATCTAACATGACATTTATTTTGCATCTCCTTCCGTGGTGGTTGGGTACCCTCTCTGGACTAGGAGTGGGACCGATCTGAGTGATACTAGCTCAGACACCCAAATGTAGGTCAGAGATGTCAGGGACACCGAAAGCCGAGCTCAGACCCTGCCACGTCCGAGGGGAGCTGGTGTCACCATGAGCTGTAGAGCTGCATGCCACATGTCCCAACTCGTCTCTTCTGCTCACCCAACCTTCCGCGTGGGTCCAGCACTGCTGTTAGTGCCTCCAGGTCCTTCTTCTCTCTGCAGTGTGACTTGTTTACTTGTTCCCTTGTCTCCCCTGTCATCTCTTCCTCTGCTGTCCGTGACCTTAGAAGAAAAGATTGCTGTTGTGCTCCTGCAGTCACCTGGAACTCTGGGCGCTCTGTCTAACCTAATCCAGACACAGAATTTTTAACGCTTCCTTAATTCTTGAGCACTGCATAATATTTAGAGTTCATAGCACTAGTTCCATGGACTTAACGTATTTAACATGTTGAACTCACCCGTTAATACTCCTCATGATTTCTCTTCTCCTGACTTGCAAATATTGATCTTCTTGTGAAACATTATCTCTGCTGTATGTTGTTTTGTGGTATTTATCTCATCAGACACATTATCTTGCCATTGCTGTATTTGTTGCAGTCACACATTCCTGCTTCTTTAAATGACTTCATGCCTGCCTTTTGTGCCCTTAGTAAACTTTCTAAAAAATTGTTTATAAATCAGGTATTTATGGAAAGATATATATGAAAACAGGAGGAAAGAATTATAGTTTTAGGGAGAACATAGCCTGATAATGACCTCTTAAATATTTGTAAAGATAGCCCTGGGCATCTGAGCCCACAAAATAGTTTATAATACAACAGCTTGATTACATAATGATACTTTAGTTTTAAAACGTATGATCTTTCTGTTTATGGGAAGGCATAATAGACTCCTTTGAAATACAATATTTTTGCCCTGAACATAACTAATTTTAAATGAAAGGACTAAGTTGTACTTCACTTTGTTGTTGAATCCAGCATGATGATTTTTGTCATACAACTCCGACCAGGGCTTCAGGACCACACCTACTTTGGGGTAGCTTCATTGCAAAAGTTTCAGGGCTTCCTGTGCAGGAAGGTACCTGGTATCATTTATAATAGTTTCAGATTGCAAATCTTTTTTTTTTTTTTTTCTTAAAGAGATAGCTAGAGAGAGAGAGATCTGGCTATATACATGCATACATGCAGAATTTCCTTTTATATTAAGTTTTAAGGTGTTGTGAATTATAGATTAAGCTGAGGTAGAATGCAGTGTGATTTAGGAGAGGGATTTGTTCTGTGCAGCAGAATAGAATTAATGAGAGTGTTTCACACAAGGCAGTTCACACAGCATCAGAACTACCTCAAAATGATGTACATTCACATCCTATGTTTTAAAAGTTATGATGTATTTGGATAAATGCATTAGCTAAACTATTATTTTTAACTTATTTTTGGTGTTCCTCTGCACTACCAGGTTTCGACCCAAATTGCTGCTGGAACTGACATTAAATTGCATGTGTGGTTATTTTTACATTATTAGCAGTTTGCCTGGAAGCAGGAGTGGCAGAAATGTTCTTAAATAAATGTTGTTGTAAGATCTTCAGCGTAGTTACACGGAGTGCCTATAATGTTGCTTGTTCATGAATCTCAATCAAGCCTGAATTCAGCTGCCTTTCAGCTCTCCCATCAGGAGTACCTGTATGATTTTTTAGCAAAAGGAGTGCCTTGTTGCGTGTATTTTTTTACCCTTGAATAATTCCTTTCACTAGATTCCTTTTACTTTATAAAAACTATAGTAGAAATAATGGAAATGATGCCCAAATAATTATGGAAATAATTGTGAATTAATTATCACCATATTTTCTGCCTTTCTGCTTTTCTAATTGTGGGTCCATCCTATTCTCTAATTCCTCTTTAAAAAAAAAAAAAAAAAAGCTGGAAATTGGGATATAAAACAAACAAAAGATTTGTTCTGCTCTAGGGCAAAGCTCAATGATTCAATGCAATGATAAACACCATTCTAAAACGCAAAGCAGTCACCATATAGTGAGCAAACAGTCAGACTTTATTACAATGAATATTATTTTTCTCTGAAATGTTCTTTACCGCTATACTTTAACACCAGCACCAGATAGGAAGCTCTTAAAGACTTTTGTTTCATCTTGTTCCCTAGGTATTTATAGCCTGCTGCGAAGAAACACTGACAGCAGCGCAGTGATGTTTTTCCTCTTCATAGAGGTGCCCTTAAAAGTGAATTTGCTTGGAAAATTGTTCACAGAATCAGGACATCAGAACATTAAAGACATCTCTCTCCCTCCCTCCCTCTCTCTCTCTTTTACACTTAATTGGCTAGCCAAAAGAAGTTGCTGACAATCCAGCTAAGATAATGTGGTCATGAAAAGGATGTCCAAATCCACCAATTTACGTTGGTTTGGTTTGGCTTAACTTTCAAAGGTTTTGGAGCAGAAAGTTGATGGCACGTGAACACTGTAATTGGCTTGATATTCCTGGATCTTTTTTTCTCTCTGCCATATTGTCGAGTGTCCAAATGAAATGCTAATCAGACCGCATTTCAGGACCAAAGTAAATTTATAACAATAATAATTTACTTATATACTCCAGATCATTTTAAAAGATGCAATATCCTTCAATTTACAGCATAGTTTGTCATTTTCACTAGATCCGGATAATTTATGTAGTTTGATATCAAGGAGGTTGAGCTATTCCAAAATGATGCTATTAATGTGAGACATTGCTGTTTCATGCAAAGTGACATGTATCCTTATATCCGTAAAAGCTGAAACTGAGCTGAGTTAGATCCAAACAAAAGTTAACATTCTCTTTGGGGGGTTTGTTGTTGTTGTTTGATTTTTTGTTTTTCCTCTTTCTGGTTTAGACATTTCAATATATGTGATACAATTCTTAATCCCCTACCCCAGGAGACCCACATTCCTAACCTGGGAATTACTCTTGCTCTCTTACTCTCCTTTTGCTAGGACAGAGTGAGACTCTTCAGTTTTAGTATAGAGTTGCATTACTTAAACATTTTAGTGATTTCCCTTTGCTCATATGTTATATATCCTGTGGATGGATAACTTCCAAGTGTTCTTGATTACCAAATCCTTTTTGATTTCTCTTAAATAAACTTTGTCTTTATCCCTCTGTAACCAAAGGGGATCTTCCTGAAATGAATCATCCCTTTCAGTATTAGATTGCAGAACACCCACAGGTGCAGGGTGGGAAATTGTCTTCTTAGAAGGCCTGTATACCCAGTGTGTAACACAGAATTGTTATTCCTCTTTAAAATAGATTTTTTTAAATGTAAAACAAACGGGAGTGTTTCTAGCAAGATAGCCATAAAATAAGAATTTTATTTTCTGGAGAGAGAGAAAAACAATTTTATTTGCTTTCAGTTTGCATCAAAAGGAAAATTATGTCTTTAAAATCCTTTATGATCAGTGAGGGACATCTCCAAACAGTTTAGTCCTCTTGCTAGGTACTCATCTGACGAGCAGTGATGAACATATCTTTGAAATGAGGACTTCAACCTGATTTTACTGCTTCCTAAGTTAAGTGTTTAGACAGCAGGGCTTCTGAGATGCTTTCTGACTTTTTTCACTCTTTCCTGTACTTTCAGTTTTTCTTTTTCCCCTACCCTGATTGAGAAAGAAATAATAAAACAAAATATTGTCAAAACTGAAATATTTCCTGACAATTTTTAGTTTTGACAAATTAGCATTTTCCAAGAAAACGGCTTTCTCTGAAATTGTTTGCCAAAAGGTAATTAAAACTTCTATTCCAAGTGATCAGTAGCCTTAAAAAAAAAAAAAAAAAAAAAAAAAAAAAAACTCGAATTGGTACAGATTCGCTTAGCTCCTTGTTTACTTTGAAGTTTTAAGAGTGAAATGAGAATGTGCAGTTTTGTGTTTCCGTTCTTTAAGCCTGCAGCTAAGTTGCTACACGAGAGCTCATTCTCGCCAGGAAGGAGGGCAGTTCCCACGTGCTCTGCAGGGCTGCGGCTCTGCAGCTTGGCCTGGAAGTGCTATTTTAAACAGTCATATCAGCAGAGCTTGCTGTGGGAGATAATATGTCACAAAAGGGAGTATGACATCTAGTTTCACCTAGAAGATAAACCTTGAGTAGATATGCAGGGAGAAACAAGACTGTCAGGTTGTCCTTGAAAAGAATGGCCTATATTAATGGAGAAATTTACTCCAGGGCATATGCTGTTTGGGATGTATAATTTCATCTTCAAACTCATCTGATCTGCTGTGAAGAATCTAGCAGAGAAGCCGCAGTTGTGTATGGCCTCACACATGTCATGATTTCACAGTGGACATCTAACTGCTTTATTTTCCGAGAGGTCACAGCCTCAGAAAATCATATCTGACCAAGCCAGGTCTCTGGCTGAGCAGTTTCACTCGCAATATTAATGCCAACACTGCACAGTTGAGCAAGGCTAACCTACTATCACATACTACCCTTCTGCATAAACTCAGGGTCTAATACCCTCTCCTTTCCCTAACACCCCAAATACCTTTGCGGAACTGCGTTCTGCTGATAGAATTACAAGATAATTACAATTAGAGGTTTTGCATTCATTTCAGTTAATCCACCGCTTTTATTCTTCATTGCTTTAACCAGACTTCAGTTTTTGTCAGGTGGATTATTTTTCAGTTGCTCGCTATACCGTTCTTCATACTTGTTAGGATGTTTATGGCTTCTTGACAGACACACAAAGAAAAATACTTATATGATCTAAAATGAAATATGTGTTTCTCTTTCAGGTCTAGATGTTGATGGAATATACAGAGTTAGCGGCAATCTGGCAACAATACAGAAGTTACGATTTGTTGTCAATCAGGGTAAGTGATTCCTCCACCCTGGTAATGTTTTGTTTAGTACTTAACTGTCTCAGATGACAGTGTTTCAGAATCTGCTATGCATTAGTGGCAAAGAATGATGAGCCATGTTTTGGAAAAGGGAGGAAAGAGAAGGTAGAAATATATTGCACAGAAGGAAATGTCAGGTTAGGAGAGAGGAAAAGCAGCACAGGAGGCAAAGGAAAATGATAGTTCAACAGGAGATGAGAAATAAAAAATAGGAGGAAATAGATAAATGAAAGAAGGCGGTAAAAATAAAGCATAAGTAGAAATCAAAGCATCCAAGTGAGAAAGAAAAAAAAAAAACTAAGAGGAAAAAATGAAGATTGTTTTGATGTTGAAAGTTAAACAAAACTAAAAGTGGAACAAGGATCCAAAGCAAACTTGAGAAGGCGGAAAAAGGTGATGAAAATTTCTAAAAATGAAAAACTAAAATTGGAATATGACCTCTTTCAAAGTTAATGGAAGATTTACCACTGATTTAAAAAGGGCAAAGGTTTGTAACATTAAAGAACATTTTAATTTTTCACAGATACGATTTAAATCAATCTAACATTGGTTAGATTGATACTCTATTAATTACAGGTGTGAAAACCAATATTGATGCATCACAAGTACTTCTGAACAGTTTACAACTTTTGCCTAAACATGCAGTGTCCACATTTGATATCAACAACAGTGAACCTCGTAATCTTGTTTCATGAAAAAAAGCAAAATGAAGCTGCTCAGAAATTAAGGTCCCAAATCTTAAATTGTATTAAATATCTCATACAGTTTTCAATTCAATGTGTATAAATGCTAAGATGCTACAAATTTTTATCCTACCATTTCTTAACTCTTTCTAAGTTATCTGGAGACTATTACCAGGATTTTTGTTCAGGAAAAAAATGTACCATAAAAATAATGGTCCTGTCTATCATGCCTCACGGTATCCAAATGTTAACGTACTTGAGTTAACAGTGCTGCTCAAGTTTTCACCCAAAACAGATGGGCTGATTCTCTAAGAACTGGACACAAGTATAGCCTTTTTTTTTTTTTTTTTTTTTTTTTTTTTTTAGCACAGAAAAACAAGGCACTTTTTTCCTGGTTTATTCCACTGTGAAAAATGTATATGTAAAGATGAAATTAATGGTACATTAAAGCCACTCTGACATTGTTTACTTAGGGCACATGCAAGAAATCTGACTACTGAGTGTCCAAAGGAAATTCAAAGTAAAATAGTGCCTCTGGAGAACTATTTTATCTTTTTATCTGTTGTGATAATTATTGTTTCTTATGTTAGTCTTTGTTGATACAACTAGGGCAGTCATGCGTTTTATATAATAAAGGAATAGATTTTCAATGGGAAGGGAAATTATCTATTTGAACTCTTATATATCTTTAAAAATCTCAGCTATAAAAATATCTGCCCCAGCCTGTAGTTAGCGTTTGCTCAAGAATACACATGCAAAAGTGCCAAAGTTCTTCTCCTAGAAACCTCGCAATTGCAATCCTTGCAAGTGGCGTGAGGAAATGAGACAGTTTAGTATTCCATTCCCAAAAGAATAATCCAGTAATTTTTTAATTAGAACATTCAAGAAGCAACACAGCCACAAAGAATGACTTTAAAATATCAGGCCACAATTTCACTTGTTGAAATAACATCCTTTCTTTGTGCGAGGTAGGAAGCTGTGGGCTGGGAACAGTCTGTCCATGGAGTCAGCGCGGCTATATGGATATTTATATATATACGTGTGTGCGTGTGTATGTTAGCATCCTGCCTAATATTACTCTGGCTCCCAGGCTGCTGTCAGTAAGCTTTGTACCTTGTTCACAGTCCCTCCTAATCCCTAAATGGACTTTAGAATAGCTTGATCCGCAGATTACCTGGGATACCCATCAGGCAACGGTGGGGAAGTTACAGGGGCAAAAACTTGGGCCAGGCATCACAAAGCGACCGGAGGGAGGGCACCCCATCACCTTTCCTGCAAGGGATGAGCTGTGGCTCAGGAGCGCTGCTTGCTCAGCGCCAGCTCCCACCTACCTGAAAAGCTGCTCTGGGGAGGTGGTGGGAACCAAGCTAATTTCAAACTAATGGCGCCTGGGAGGGCGCTAGCAGCCTGCACGAGGTGTCCCCATCAATATAACGAGGAGGAGGAGGGAGAGAATGGCTTGTGTTTATTATGCATATTCACAAAAGTTACCAGGATAATATCATATCTGCTCATAATCTCCTTACTTGCCAATCTTCTAAAGTTCTTCAATAGGAAGATATTTAATAATGCCATTACTGCCTATCACTTTTTTACTTGGTAATTATCCTTGGTAATTATTTATTGGCTCAGTCTCAGCACTCACATTCTTCTGCAGTTTACACTGGAAAAGCAGTACTTTTATATGTGATTTTTTGGTTATCATTCCAGAATGGAATTTTTATTTTAGTGCAAGTTTAATTATGAATGCAAGCAAATGTTCTAAAACAGCCTATTTACTTTGTAGAGCTTGATTGCATGATCAGTTCTTAAACAAGTGAAATACCTAAGGAGCTGATTCTTTCAGCTCCTGTGTTATACCTACATTCGTAGGGCATAAATAATATTTATAGCATTGAAAATCATCATTAGATTGAAAATCATCAATAAATTCTACTGAATGAAAATATTTGTATTAGTATAATCTGAGAGCAAAGCTGCATTTGCCCCCCCTTTTTTTTTGTACTGTGTTTGTCTTCAGTAGCATCAAAAATAGAATAAGAGAAAACCAAGGGAAAATGAAAAGAAGACAAATTAGCAAATGACAGCTTTTTCGTTACAGAAGTCTGAAGAAACAGCAAAAAAAAATCGAAAGACAACTTTCAAATTTTATACTGAGGGGGGCGTGCTATAAAAATCATTTCTCATATCTGTACCATTTTTTAAATTCTCAGAATCTACTTCGTGCTTCATTATCATTTCTCAAGGTAGGCAGCTCCTCAAGAGGGCTCTGACCTTGCCAGAAGAGCAACATCAGTACAAACTACCTTATTTACTTTTATTCCTTTCACAGAGTTTTATTTTTCTATAAATGTCAATTGATATCACACCTTTTTTACTTCTCTGCAACAGGATTATCTTTTATCTATGATTTATTTTCCCATTAAGAGCTGAAAAGATCACTTGATCATGAGATGGCCAGGCTATAACATCTCTCAGCACTTTTGAAACTCTAAGTCATCATTTTTCAAACCACTGAATCAAGGCAATAGAAGCTGTTTGGACCACTACTGACATCAAGGCATTCATACTTTTCTTAGTCTGTAAGCGCTAAAAGAATAGTGTTTGCAGAAATTAAATTAGCAGTAGTTTAGTATTTCTACCTATGAAGGTAAAGGCTTCTGTAATAGTTAGAGACCCTACAGAGGTTCGTTCCTCTTATACTTTTCATATTATTGGTCTGGCAACTGCACTTTAAAGTATATATTTTAAAAGTAGCCCTTTTTGGTGCTAATTGGAAATTTGGGGTAGTTTTAGGAAAAAATCTGAAGAACTTTAGCTGATTTTAAGCAGCCGAAGACATGAGAAGTATATATATACTTTTTAAGATTATTCCTTTAATTCACACCTGTAAGAGAGAGAATGAGATACTGCAAATAGGTTCATTAAGTCATGTGAAATGTGGTGGTGTCAGAATCATAGAACAAAATGCTTAAGGTTGGAAGGGACCTCTAGAGGTCACCTAGCCCAACCCCTGCACAAGAGAGATGTCCACACCACAAGTTCTTTAGGTCCTAAGGCTCCAGTGGGCTCTTGGCCCATGGGGAGGATGTGGTGGAGACCCATGTGGGACCACCAGGGCCATTAATGTCATCAGGACCCTGAGAGCAGCATCTCTTGCAGCTGGGGAGACGGCCGTAGCGTGGAGCACAGCATGGTAAATGCTTGGGGAAGCGTTTCTGGGTTCAGTAGAAATAATAATGGACGTGCAAAAATGCCCAGGGAAAAAAGAAAAAAAAATTACTTGAGGGTTCTTCAAGCTTCAGGATGTTGGTGTGGGGAAAGTGTGAGCTCCTGCTCTGGTCCGTGTGTGGAGACTAGAGACACAACAGTGGGGAGGTAGAAGCTGGCTTCTTTATGCCTCCTACGCTGATCTGCTGAGTAGCTGGCGAGGCATTCAATTTCTAGGACTGTCAAACAAGCAATTTTCATGAGTACTAAATTAACTGAAAAAATAGAGCTATAAAGGGTTCATAATACATTGCTGAAGCACTAGAATCCTATCCTAATGCATAGATGTTCAGGGAAACTAACCATAGAAATACGAATTTCAATACTTATTGGTTCATTCAGCAAGTGTTGGTTCATACATAATACAAGAGAGTTCCTAATTGTCTTTATATCCAATGCTTTGTTTGCAAAATGCTTGATATTTGCAGAACAGATGACCTTTGGATCCCATTATTTCATTTGGAATACCTTGTGTGTTAACTGCAAAACACAGTGTACCGTCCAAAGGTCAATTACTGTGTTTTCACTACTCAGTTACTATACTTATGTATCACAGGAGAGGAGGGGAAAAAAGAAGAAGAAATAGGTGTTTTTTTCAGAGGCCAAATATCATGTTATTACAGAAAGGTACATTTTTTTTTATGACTCATGTAAAAGGACAGACGAAGGAATTTGAGTTGCTAAACTCCCTTGGTACATTTACTCTTACCCTGCCATTGTCTCAGGTTAACAAATAATATTTTTTAAATATTTCTCTGATTTTTTTCTGTAACAATATCCTCAAATATAAATCATTAAAAAAGTAAAAAGTAAACCACAAATATGTGAACTGATTGTGAGTATTTATTAACTAAATAATTTAATAATAAAGAAAATGCCTATGTGATTAATTGTTACAGAGTAAAAATTACAATAAAACTGTCTTGATCAGTGCTTTGCAGAAGCACCATTACTGTCTGTGCAGTTGTTTAACAAGGATTTAATTGGAAAGATAAGTGAATGCACATTTAAAAGTATTGTTAATTTGCTTTATAATCACCCCATCCTTCACAGTATTGACAGCACCAGGCACAAACCCCTTTCTCTTTTACAAGTATTATTTTCCATATGTGCACAATAAATTCTGAGGCAGTAATTGGAAATTTTATGGATTTCAACATACCTAGTGTTTTGAGTTTATAGGTGCCATATCCCCTCTCTAAAGGTAGCTCCTAGGTGGCATTATAAGTAAAATCATTGACTTTTTATTACTCACGGGATTTTTTTTTCCTTAAGGAGTATCTAACTTCTATTTACTTTTCCTTTCCATTTCAAATATTACCAAAATCTGTATTGCAACATTATTTTTGATTTTATAAACAGTAGACTTCAAAAATGGTAATCTTCAGTGTGTTTATATTCCATCTGTACGTATATTTATTGTTTTAAAATGGCTTGGATTATCTCACTGACAAGTAAGAGTCTTGGACCATGTGAGCAGCTAAGGATGATACCCTTTGCCAGCAGGAGTCTTCAGCCCTGCTCGCAGTTCTTTATCAATGAACTACGAGAAAAAAGAACATAATCTTGGGATTTAAAAAAATAGTGATTATATGAGCTTGCTGGGACCAAATGTCTAGGCCTCGCTCATGGGGAAATGAGAGGTTTTTCTGGCTGGGAAGTGCCTGGAACCAGCAGAAGATGGAGGTCCCCTTTGAAGCTCGGCCACCAGGTCAGCGCAAATGGGCTGGGTGGTTTGGAAGCAAGCACTTAGGCGAGGGGAAACAGAGTAGAAGCAGACACTTTTCACAGCTTATTTCTTTAAAATAAGAAGGAAAAAAAATCCCCATTCAGAAATCCCTGACTGTTTGCAGTGACCCAACATATCCATTTCAAAGGCAGGCAGCGGCCTCGCTCCTCAGCTGCTAACAAAGGCTCTGTGGGCAGAGCGGGTCCTCCACGAGCTGCCAACTTCCCCAGAGCAGCTACGGGCTGCCGCGGCCAGCAGGATCAGCACCAGTTTTGATGTGAAGATGTAAAATTGCACTGAGGATCAATAGAGGGGAAGGGGAGAAAAAGGAAGAGAAGAAAAAAAAACGGGGGGGGGGGGGGAGAGCTTACTCTCTTCCAATCGTTTCCCTTTTTATTTGTGAGTCCTCCCTTTCCTATGCCTCTGCATTAGTGATATTTCCCATTTTATCCTTTTTCATGCATTCTGGAAGACTTAGGAAGTTATTGACTACATTTTTCAAATGTGTGAATGTCTCTGGGTTAGGATCTATCCTTCAAGCTCAGCGTCAGACCTTATTGAGGTTCTGCATTGGCCACTCTGTGACTAAATATGGTCCAGATAGGGAAAACCTTCCTCATTTCTGCCACCACTTGTTCATGTAACTAGTCTTAGTGTAAAGCCAGAAAGAGCGGTCAAAGTTCACCTTAGAAATATCAGGATCAAGCTGGGTTATTTGTTAGTTAGGAGCCAAAATGTCTCAAATGTCTTCAGTCAAAAATAGTTTTTTATTCTTTTTTTTTCCACACTTCCCAGGCAAGCACAGAAAATAAAATGGATTTGAGAAATTTTCAGGAATAATTATAAAACTGCTTCTTCCTGGGTTAAGACCTACATATGCCAAGCTGTTGCCAAGAACTATTTTTTTTTCTTTCCCAAGCTATAAAACTCTGGCAACAGAGTATTGTAATGGGGCATGCAGTAGTTGCTGTGTCAATTAATATGTGCATGTTACTGATGTGTGTTCATCCCTTTTTGCATATGAATATCTTCAGATGTACTCTCATATCTTATTCTTTTCAAGAAAAAAATCACAAAAATCTATAGTAGCAGAAACATTGGTTTTGTAAATTAAAATTTCTGTAACCAACTCCTTGTATTTTTTTGTGAATGTAGTGCATCATATACATAAAAGAGGATGACAGAGCCATAATAGTTGTTTTTTTTCTTGAATAGAACTTATTTTGCTCAGTGGTGTTTTTGATTTCCAGTCTTTAACCCTAGACAGTATTGTTTCTCCTAGCAGTAGTATTGTTGTGTACTTTCTTTTCAGCAGTTTGATGGATAAGTCAGTAGAATGGGGAAGTGGGGAAGAAGAGGCAGTAAACTAGGTTAGTGTGGTCAGCCACAATCATACCATGAATTTTATGGCACGTATTGTATGATCAAGCATTTAAAGCAGCCTTTTATTTCTTCTCTGACTGCAGAATATTTGCGTTACAATCCCTTTTTGCTTAGTAACACTTCAAGCAGTTGAAGAACTTCTTGATAACCCCTGAAGAGGTGTCATTTAGAAGCTGAGAAGGACTGGAGTTTTGAAGAGTTTTGGGACTGCCTGTTTTCAGGATGCTCGTAGTTGTCATGGGTGACTTCTTGTTTGGTTTTGTTGTTCTGATAGTAACGCTGCAGGAAATACTAAGAGTCCCCAAATAACAAGAGAAAGATAATTGATAGTCATTTGTTAAAATTAATAACAGGAAATTTTTTCTAATTGTAAAATTTTGGGGATGATAGAATAATCTCCAGGAGTTGGAGGTTGCCAGGCATATTTATATGTAAACTGAACCAACTGTCAAAAGTATTATGAATGAGATGATCCCATGCTGGAGAGTGATGGATACCCCAGATAACAAGCTGTATAGTTCCAAATAAGAGTTGCTCTTGCTCAAAGTCTTACAAGATCCTAGTATGGCCTAATATGTTGGGTATTTTTCTCCCCTGTGGTTAATATCTATAATTCTGTGGTGTGTATGTAATGTTAGCCAGCAAATACAAACAAACAGTTGGGGTCTGCAGCTAAAAAGGGCAAGGTTGTGTGTGGATGTATGTTAGGTGATGTTATGCTGGATGCCATTAGGCAAGCAGCTTCCTCAGCGTAGAATAAGACTTCATCATGGTATTTGTGGTATTCAGTAGACTGAAAATGGGGAAAACCATAATAATGTGGTGGTTAAAACTGTTGTGAGTAGTGAGTGGTTTTGGTTGGGGGAGGGTTTTGGTAGAGTGTTTCTGCTGAATTTGGCTAGTTGTTTTAGAGAGAGATAAGAGTGCAGACAGCATCACTGGGGCCAGTCTGGGAAACTGAAGTCTAAAGCATCTCTTAATAGCAAAATTTTCCAAGGAGTGTATTATGAGAAGCCATGTGTGCTTTTCCTGATTGTCTAATTAGTGGATATGGTCTATCTTAGAACTGTATTCCTGCTGAGAATAAATTAGCTTCCTAAAGAAATCCTCAAATCACTCATTTCATCATTTTATATTGATTTTTAAAATTGAACATTCCTATCTTAAAAAAAAAAATCCCAGTGGATTTGCATGAGCTCAATCATGCTTCTGGAAAACCTCTTCTCTTAATGGATTCTTTGGGCATTCTGGACTTGATTCAGTTCCTAAATCCTTGGCATCTAGTGGTATTTTAGAGGTCTTTGTACATCGCAGTGACCCTCACAAGCCTGGGAGAGATGTGCTCTTGGATGTGCTCAAGGAGACTTGTGCTCTTGGAACCTGGCTGCTAGAAGCTGGACAAGATGTCTTCAGGCATTTAAAAAGTATCAGATGCTTATACATAGGCAATGACTGCACTACTGCCTCTTATCCTAAAAACATACAAAAAAGACAAAAGAAAAAATCCTATAGACATGTATATTGTAAATATATATATATATTCAGTATGCAAAACATATCAAGAAAGCTTTGAGAAATTCTGATATGGGAAAAATGTGCACTCTGCTGTTTTGTCCTTAAGTGTATTATATATGTATATACCATTTCTTTGCCTTTTTCTTCCAAAGTTAATTTTCAGTTTAGACCTATTATTAACAAAAATATTAAGTATGTCAATCAAAACACTTTAAGAGGTAATCACACTGTATTTTAATTTCAAAGTTTATGCATGGTACCAGAATCTTGAAAGTGAGAACATGGCATAGCTCTCACTTGAGTTTTCAGCTCTCGTCTGAATGTTAACACTGTTCAGGCTGTAGCCTGCCTGTTGTCAGTAGAAGTAACAAGGACCGTTCAGTTCTCTTAAGATCAAAGGTTCTGCTTCCCAACTCTGCTGTGATAATCAGATCCTAAATCAAAATCCTTCGCATGGACAAACATGTCAGCAGAGTTCAGTATGACGCTTCTGGAAATCAGCCTGTAAATCTGTGGTCCTAATTTCAATGCATCATTATTTTGTTTATATTAACAGTTAAGATACTGAAAATTAAATAGGTTAAATACTACTTTTCTATTCTTTTCTGTTCTTGCTTTCTCTACCTTGTGAAACATGGTCAGGATGCAGCCAAATTTGCTGGCCTATAATCTTTATATCCCTACTACACACTCCATGCTTCCCTCCTGCCAGCTGATATCATGGGGGAGATTTGGCTCACCCACGAGTTGCCCCCAGGCAGATGCTGGGGCCATAATCAGGCAGGAGATGTTGAGAGCTGACAGCAGCCTGGAGACAGGTTATACCGAAGCCTGCTGTATATCCCAGCAGACGCTGAGCATGGCACTGCTCGTGTCCAAAAAGCCGAGAAAGGAAAGAGCAATCTTCAGCCTTGCTTTAAAGTGTCGTAGCCAAACTTTGGTTGCAACTGGATTCATCACACTTGAAAAGAGTGAACTGGGTAGATTGAGAGCTGGTTAGAAAACTTCTCTGAAGAGAAAATGAGAGAGTCTTCTTGTGCTGAATTTATACTTGTTATAATATAGCAGATTTTTTTTTTTTTTGTATGTGTGTGTGCAGTCAGATAATTAAAAAACAAACAGGGATTTCAAAACTCATTTCTATCAGCCAACATTATGTGCTTATGATACAGAAGATCGAGAACGACTTAATTAAGTAGATAGCCTCACTGAGGATGAGATGGATGGGAGGAGGAGGAGGAGATTTCCTGCTTCTGGTGGAGCTTTCTTTAGTTTTGGAAACCTTTCTCTAGAAATGGAACATCACATAGAGAGAGAAAAGGAAAATGAGGGAAAAAAGTCTAGAAGATTCACTGTGATGCTGAAAGCTGGTTCTTACTGTACGAAGAGTTTGCTGCTTTTAAGTGCATCATTTGAGATGATGTTGGTGTCAGCTGAGAAAACAGGATAAACAAATTTAAAATAAGTTGTAGCCAGTGCTCAGTAATCATTTTTTTTTAATCGGAAAATCTTCAAGCAAAACTGCAGGATGTCTGACTTCAGATATTTATGGGCAGACAGGGGAGGAACTGATGGTTTCTAGAGGGGGAAAAAAAAAGGTACACCTGAGAGGGGAAAAAGATGTGAATCTCTACAGAAGGAGAAGAGGCTAAAGGGTGATAGCAAGGGGGTGTCTGCAAGGGCTGACAGAGCAATACTGATGACATCAGCTGTCCTGCTCCGTCTGAGGGAAGAAACTTTTGTTTTTTTTCCCCATGTTCAAGCTTTTGCACAAATGAAGATGCTAAAGCATCTTAGAGACTTGTATTTTTGAATCAGAGCCACTTGATAAAGCATTTGAACATAATGCAAATAATTGCAAGCTGATGTATCCAGCAGTTAAAAAAAAAAAAGAATAAATAATTTAGCTTTACACATGGGCAATCCTTGCTAAAAATTGCAAATCAGAACTCTTCTGTTTGAATGTATTTTATTTTGTTAATGGATTCACTAATATGAAAGGCATCTAATTGTATAATGTATTATTAGCCATTTTCTTTGGCATCCTATTAACTTTAAATAATTCTAATATTTAACATTTTATAACATGCACAACAAAGTTCTATCTCCAGCAGAGGAAAAAATGCATTAATAAATTTTTCATAACTCTTTGCACTATGTATGTTGTGATACATATTTGAGCAGAAATACTGAAAATCGAAACATAAAATAACAAAGCACATTACATGGTATTTTTATACTCTTATCCTGTAAATATATACTCTTGTCCTTTGAATATAAGAGATGGAACATAATTCAGTACAATTAACTTATTTTAAATGTGAGTAATGTATAAAGTATGGTAGAATATAACTAAGTGCATCTACTAAATGTCTTTTCAGTGATAGCTGAAGCAGAGTATATAAAAATGGTGATTAATGTCCGCTAATGTAAGTCTTCACCACAAGTTGTGAACCCTGTGGTTGTGGCCGAGTATAGCAACCAGGCAGAAGTACTGATAATCTCTAGCAAATCCTAAAGTTTTCCTGGGCTAGAAATAGAATGACAGCTCATGTTAGAAATGTTGCCTTTACCGAGCTTTTTCTTTTGTTTTAGTGGGTCAGATCTTTTTCCCATGTATTGTGCAAGTATTAAGGGAATGAGCAATGTCTAAGCTGCTTAACAAATGCGTACTTTCCCCACACCAATCTGTTTTCTGGGGACAGCCAGGCTAGTGCGACACAGCAGCCTCTCAGTTGGGTGCTATTAATGTTAATAAAATGCACTTAGCACTTAACATCTCTAGATCTCAAAAGAGCTTGCAAAGCAGCATCATTATCTTTACATTATGGGTCCACAAAATGAAGGATAGGGAGAGTAAGTTTCTATGCCCAAGTTTCCATGGTAAATCAGTGACAGAGTCAGGAGCAGAGCCAAAATCTGTTGATTTATAGTCAGTCTCCTCTGTAGTGCACTGTGCCATTTCACCAAACTCCATTTGCCAAGTCCCTACCGCATTCAGAGACTGCAGATAAGGCTGCCATTGCCCTCCAAAACACAAATTTGGGCTCAGGATACGCAAAGGCAAATTAGATGTTCAAATGCATGGCTACCCTGTGAAGCATCTCCAAGCAGAGAGCCACCTGTGTGAGGGGCTGCAGTGCCTGGCCCCAGGAATAAGCTGCTTTACATTCCTCCATCCTCAGCTGCTTTACATCCCATTGCTGCAGCAAAGGGACCTAGTCCTTGAAGAGCAATAAGTCCACTTTACATGTGAATGAGGTCCTGATTTTCACTCCCGTGGTCCTGGGGATGTATGGCCAGGGGTTGTATTTGCATAACTGAGCCTCATGGAGCACTGGGTTTCTGTCCAATATTTTGTAGCCTTTTTCTAAATGACATCGAAATAATTTATGAGCAGATACATATGTTGAAGGGCTTGTGCTAGATACCAAAATACTATGAACTATATTTGCTTAGTTGGAAAATGAGCATGAGAGTGGTTGAGTAACACGCTGAAGGGAGTTTGTAGTGATTCAGGAATATGCTCACTGGAATATATGTTTTCAGGCCCTTCCTTGGCCCTCAGTAATCCTCTTTTCAGACCAAAACCTTCATTGATTTGGCTGCCTTTCTGCTATCATGTGTCACAAGAACAAGCAGATAGACCAAAGCTATCTGTTGGCTACGTACTTTGATCTTTTTAGGCGCCCTTTCTTACAGGAGAGGAATGTCTTCAGATTCACCCTTAGAGTTTATTGCCTCTCTCTGTAGCAATTGTATCAGTGGTAATGGAAATGTTTGCAATTAATTTCTTTGGTGTGTTTGTACGTGCCTGGGTTCCAAGAAGCTGACCCTGGAGAACAACAGTATGCAGAAGTCAGGGCAGCGAGGAATTATTTATTTTAGATGACCATAATAATTAAATTCATGTCAAGTCCCTGATGGCCTTATTGGCGTGCCTAGGGGGTGGCCGTCCCACCTGCCAAGAAGCTCTAGCTTGGTCGGAGCCCTCTCATTTTTTGATTAAATCTAACCTTAAGCCAATGGATGGTTTCTTCTCTAATGGATTGGCTGGTTGCAGTCTCAGTGTATAGGTGCATGTTTGTGTCTGAACCTGCTCTGGCTCTGCATAGCTCCACAATTGTGTGCACATAAGTGCATTCAACTTAGTAGAGATGCCAGTGTCTAAATAAACCCTATAAAAATCTGGCCTGTGCCTTCTGGCATCGTGGTGAGTGATATCAGGGAGATTTGAAAGACTTCAGGCTTGCAGTGAAGCTTGCACTGCTAGGTAATTTTGTGTATCTGGGCTGTAGAAAATGAAAAATTTAGGTCAGTCTTTGTATGCAAAAGCTAACATAAGATGGACAACTTTATTTTGCGTCCCTGTGTGTTTAGAAGTCCCAGATGGAAAAAGAAAGCAAGATAGCAAGAAACACAAACATGTGTTGGATTATTTCTTGTTAAGCAAATGTAGTACTGTGAAAGATTGACAGCACAGGAAACTGGAGTCCTCCATTTATCCACACTTCATTTCTATCCATTTATCCACACTTCATTTCTAATATCTGGCTTCAACAGCAGATTGTAACCATAGAAAGCCTATAGACTCGGGGTGAAATGGCACTCCCTTTTGGATCCAGTTTTATAAAAGAAAACAATTATTCACAGAATGCATGTCTTTATTCTTTATTGCACATTTCAAAGTCCCCATGAATACTCATTTGCATGTGACAGCTAATGCTGCATCTTGTATTGGCCAGTAAGAGGCATGATTGCACTAAATTGGAAGCAGCAGGCACAGGTTTTCTTTTAAGACTGGGGGTGGGGGTAGCCATCCACTCGTGCTGTTCTCGAGTCTTCAGTCAAGGCGATTTTAGAAACAGTTGCAAGTCTAGTTACTGGGATAATAAATCCCAAATTAACTGAATATGCAGATTTCACTTCCATTAGGTTACACTCTTTAAATTGACATACTCTTCACTTTATCTTTTGTTAACAACTGCAACTTTTAAAGCAATTGAGAAGTGGAGAATTGAAAATACTAAACTTGCACTTTGGGAGTGAAAAATGAGGACGGTAACATTTCACAAATTCATATTATTGCTTTTTTATTATTCTTTTATTTTTGATAAATCTAAACAAATACGTTTGCTCACTCTGCCTAATTTTTTTAAACCGATTATCTTGTTATCTGAATGACATGGAGCATAGCAGAATCCCAGCAATGCAGAAACGCTGTCAATGCCGGCAATGCTTACAATAAAATCTGTACAAGCAGCAGCAACAGAAAATATTTATTTGGTAACACATTCCTATCCCCTTTTGAAATGTATGTAGTTTAGACTCAGAGGCACTAGAAGATACTGAGATAAATACTTCTATGGTTTCTGTGTAATCCTTTTCAAAATTATCTAGAATATAATGGGGACAAAAGCAGCTCCTTGAAAACTACCCGAAACTCTCTCTTCTTGAATGTAATCTCCCAGTAAAATAAGAGAGCATAAGAACTAGCTGCTCATATGAATGAGAAGATTAACAAAAACACCTTGGAAAGGCTTACTAGAGTAAGTGCTGGATCATGATCAATCGTCTCGAAAAAGTTAAAATTGAAAGCTGCTTTTTTTCCCCCTATTCCTCAAAGGCTATAAGGCTTTCAGACTTTTTGTTAGCAAGCCCTAGAATGTCATGTGAATTGTAACTAAAACATTAGAAAGATTTTGTTGATGTTGTTGTTGTTGTTTTTATTGAGCATTCAGTTTAACGTCTAGATTACCTGCAATACGTTTTTCCCCAGTAAGAAAACTATGCAAGCTCCTTGCATTCCAGTAATAGACAGGACTTACTTTGTAAGATGGATTTCAAAAGATCTGGAGGCTGCTGTTCCTTATAAAACTATGCCAAAGACTATTTAAGTGGCCAGTAATATAAACATTATGCTACTAACACTGAACAGTTTATCACATAAATATAATTGTCTTCTTTTAGAAGAATAATAAAAGCCGAATCCATATGTTACACATTATTTAAAATTGTTTTCTGCGAGATGCATTAATCCCAGTGAAGAAGCAATTCTTCCACTATAGGAGTGTAACAGCAGTTTTATTTTATTACATTGTCATTGTTTAATTTGTTTGTTCCCGGTAGTAGTTTCACAGATTTTTATGAACTGTTACTTTTATTGAAAGTCAAGTTACAAATGATGGACGCTGTTTGCTTTCAGGAAAAGAAAGGTCACAAAGGTAGATAATGTATTTATTTACTTACTGTACTTAACTTTTTTTAAAAAAATCCCTCAAATCTTAACAGAAGCTAAAATAGCTTGTGGTTTTTCAACCTGAGAGGCACATATTTTGATATTGCTCCTCAACAACTCTGCGAGCTCTGCAATCTATTCAAATTTCGGAGCAGAATTTAAAGCTCGGAGAAACAGTGTTTGGTAGCAATGGCTGTGCTAGAATTGCAGTTTATCTGTGCAGAACCATGATCATACAGCTAAATGTCACTTTGTACATTTGTTTTTATGAATCTGAGCTAAGCACTATAGTTGTAACCTATTTGCTAAAAAAAACTCACATTTCTGCTTTGGACTATTTTTCTTTTTTTTTTTTTAATTCTTTTTCTAGATAATTTTAAATCCATCTACTCTGGAATTTAAAATTATTAAAAGTCCCATGTGAACCTGAATTCTAGATATTCTAAATTATTCTTAGTGTAGCTTAGTGGCAAGGTGAGTCTTTAAATACAAAAAAACGCAATTTTCAAAAATAGACACAGTGTTTAAATTCAATTCCAAAAAAGAGTTTAAGCTGCTGAAATATTTTGGGCATGTTCACATATTTAAATGAGTCTGAAATATCTGGCCTATTTAAATCTGCACATCTAAAGATAATTCCCTTAAAAAATAATTATAGTAGCTGTTAAAATTGACTTTGCAAGGCACCTACAAAGTAAATGCAAGAGAAAGAACATAATATCAAGTACTAGAAGTGTTAAAATCACAATAGAAATCCAAATCACAATACTAGAAAATGAAAAACCATAATTCCTTTTATTTCACACTTAACATATTATTAAATATGCAAAATACAAGAAAAGTTTGGTGGAGTTGGGTGCATAATGATTGCTTCTAAGAGCTGCAAGAAATTTCCGTGTGCTGGAAGCTGCACACTGTCTGCCTCCGACTAGCCCGCGTCTCCATCAGCTGGAAAGGCACCAAGTTCCTTATTTGCTGTCTGTATCCCAGGAGGAAGTGCAGTGCCATTGCATGCTGGAATCATGATCAGCTCCTACCAACAGTTATTCTCATTATTTTTTTCTTTTTAATTCGCTGGGGTTTGAACAGTTCTCTGACCAAAGATAGTCACCAGTAAAACTACATCTCAGCCTTGCTCTGTGCTATGCTTTTCTGTCTGTCCAACTTTAAGATGTATTTTACATAAGGGAAAAAGAAGAAATAGAACAGGGTGTTTTTTTTTTTTTTTTTTTTGTCCCTTCAATCCCTGTGCAAGATTTTCATGCTGCAATAAGTATTAATATATATACGTATAGAGTGTGCATTTGCACGTGTTTAAGGAGAGGCTAACCAGGTGTGTGCGGCTCCTGTGGGCGCTGCATCTCGCTGTGCCCCTTCCCCATTGCACCTTTGTCTCTCCTAATTGCTTAGGTTATAAACTTTCCCCTGCCCCTACTCTGTGTTTTTATAGTGCCTGCCGCAATAGGGCTTGGATCTTATTAGGGCTTCTTGTCACTACTATGCTTGCAATAACCCAGATGGTGATATTAGCCCTATTAATGCTACTACTCATAATAATAATAGTATAATTATTATGACGCCACCCCCACTAGATAATCATTGTTCTATTTTTTCTTTTTTTTTCCTAAGAGTTTTCCTAGTCCTTGTCATTCCAAACTCTTGCGGAAAGTCAGTTTTAATCAACTAAGTTTTAAAAGTCTTTTAATCAACTAAGTTTTAAAAGTCTTTTTTATTTAGATTTTTATGTAAAAGTGTCACTTTTATGTGCTGCAATTTTAGATCTAACAAGATGACTTCCAACACGGCCATGAAAAGTCTAACTCATTGGCCTATACATATATGTGTGGGGTTGCTTGTTTTATTTTTTGCTTTTGTTTTGGTTTTGCTGCCAAGGAAATTACAGCAACACATTTCTGTTTCTTTTGTCTGTGTGACAGAGCAGGAGATGCTTGGGTTGAACGTTGTGCTCCATGTTATATTATAAATACATTTTAGATTAGGGCATACTTTTTGCCTAAGTAAGTGGGATTATTAGGAGGTATTCCAGACTGAGAATAGTTGTTGACACTTCATTAAAAGCTCTCTGGGATATTTTTGACCTAGATCCGTTCAGCAACCCTGTCTGTAGCGCGACCGCACAAACCGTAGATGCAGTTCAAGGGGAGTGGGAGAACGGGTTTGGAAAGAGGAGGCAGGAGATGCTGCAGGGCCGGTACCCTACACCAACCCTGGATGTCCTGGATGTTTTGCACATCTTCCCAGCTCGGGCTCCTCTTGGTAGTAAATTAGTTAAGAAATAATTTATCTGTCATCAGCGCAAGCACCAGCCGCTGGTCTACTCCTAGTCTGCTGGTGCTGAGCAGACCCAAGAGCGTTGGCCAGGCAAGCAGAGCTGTCCCGAGCACCGTTCTGCCTCGGCCCTGCGCGCTGCTACGCTCTGCTAGGAAACATTCCTAGCAGAAAAGAAAAGAAAAACAAACATATTCTGCGTTCATAGCCCTGGTTTGCTCTCAGAGGGCCAAAGTTCACATTTTATTCAAGATGCCAAAGCATTGGCTATTTCCCTCAACTTTATGGAGCCTTAATGTCTTGCAGAACTGGACTTAAGATTTTCCAAGAACAGAGTTTCCCAAGATATTCTCTGTGCCTGCCTATCCTGGCAGGAGATACCGTGAGAACAATCTTTCTTGTGTTAATTTGTCGTTTTTGCTTTAAAGCAGGTTCTGTGAGTGGGAGATGGAAGGTGGAATTTAGATACTTCAGAACTATTTGGCTCTGTAGCTTTTTATTCCACAAATAGATAATTATTTGTTGGAATCCGTGAGTTTTTACTTCTTTGGAAATCTCTTGCCAATCTTTACCAATTCCCATTTAAAAATAACCCCCTGGCTTTAAAATGGATATGATCCTGTGTGTCGCTGAATGCTGCCTTAGACTTATGAATGTCTCAAATTTTCGAAGTCCATGCAAGTTCAGAACACGCTAGACGTCACTGAAGGCATCTAGCATCTGGCAAGACTGATGCTTCATGTTTTCTGGCAAGAGCCTAAATTCAAACTGGCGTTGATCTTGAGATGATCTTTTGTCCTTTACAAATTTGGAACTCCCAAACTTTTTTTTTTTTTTTTAAAGAAAGGAGGAAAAAATAAAACCTCACCAAAACTTTCAGATTTCTTTTTATTTACTAAATAAATATTCATGTTGCCCATTGCTTTGAGTTTTAAAGGTAGAACTTTAAAGTGCACATAGGTTAAAAGCCTTAATGCAGAGCAGCATCACACTGTGAATCTCCCATTTCTGTCTGTCCTATGGCTCTGTCCATCTGAATCTGTTCATGCTTTAGGTTTTCTCCTGACCAACATAATCTCAAAGAGAAAGGGATTAGGTGTGGAGGATGAGTTTATGATTTTCATTTAATGCTGATATCAATGATGTACCCTAGCAAGAGGGTTGTTATTTTTGTTATTCTCCTCCTCGAGTTAAATGAGCACTTTTCCATCTGCCATATTACGCAGTTTAGAACAAAATATGGAGCCAAGTCCCAAAGGTAGGAGCCCCAATAAAATAGAAATGCAGGAATTATTTAATATGAAGGAGAAATATCGGTAGAGATACAAATGTTTTTTATAGCTTCATAAATATCTATTTCCAATGAAAATAATTCCCAATGGCAAAATGGTAAGGAAGCTGATTCATTTGTCATGGTGTCAAATTTGTTCCCGAACTGAAGGATTTCTCATGTACTTAGCAACTGAGAGAAGTCTGATTAAGACTAAGAATCTCTTGTTTAATTAAACCTTTCAATACCCCTTGAGGCAAGCACTGCCTTCATTTTACATATAGGTAAACTACACTGTAGAGAGGTAAGAGGCAATGCCTTGTCTTTGAGCAGAGCACGCAAGTTTAGGGCAAGGAGGGGCGGGGTTGAGAGATTTGAGGAGAGAACCTCCCTTCCCTTCAGTTTTGGGGCACCTTCCGAATGCAGTAGGCTTGCAAATGCAATATTCAGCTTCAGGCTTTGGGTGGGTGGTGGCTGTATGTGGTCCTCTCCAGGGCAGCGGAGTCCCTGGGGAGCACCACACGGTCCCTGGTAGGTAATTGGGCTCCTAGCACCAGTTTTTGGTGTCTTACCCTCAGCTGTCCTCAGCTCTGTTAGCTTCAGGCATGGAGGTGGCAAAGGAGCAGTTTGGGTGTCTCCGTTGGCATCAGAGACCCCTGACTCCCAAGAAGAATCACCATTTCCCTTGAAAGGAGGAGGCCTACCTGCAATTTTTCAGGGAAGACAGGTCTATGAGTCTCTACCACTCCTATGCTCTTGAGTGACATAGGTTGTATGTTTACTTGTCAGGTATAAGCTTATAAAATGCAGAAAATGTGTGCACACTGGAAGGATTTTATTTCCTTTATCATTTATTTTTTAAAGACTTGATAATGTAACATGGTCTCAGTGCTGCTCCTGGAAAGCTAAAGAGCTGCCCTTTTCCAGAAGACAAGTAGCCACCCTGAGTGACAGTGCTCCGCGCGGCCGCAGTGCTCCCGCTCGGCGCGGCGCTGGGGAGCAGAGCCAGCAAGGAGCAATACTGCCAAAGGGACCATGGTGGACGCGACCTCCTCAGGTGGAAAGTCCCCCTGAATTCAGTGAAAGTTGTCAAATTAGTACCTGCAAGAGCAGAATTATATCTCCCTGCTTAGTCCAACTTTAACTGCTACTTAGAAATAAATTTTATTAGTAAACCTGTGTAATGTCGTATTAAGGCTGTGATAAAATTATTGGAAGTATTTGGCATTATCTTCATCTTTTCTGTCTTTGATACCGATACTTTTTGTAGACATCTTTACACAGACTGCATTAATTATTGTACCACATAATACAGTGCCATCAAATAGACTTACACATTAGCTATTTTTCTGCCTCTGTCTCTTTGTGCTCTCTTTCTGTGTGAGTCGCATCAGCACGAGCAGTTAAGTAAATCAAAGTTTATAAGACTTGGGGAAAAAAATTGTCATAAACTACACACAAAACCAGCTACTGTATTTCAAAGTTTTGGTTGAAGCAACAATATCAAAGGGTCTCTGTCATATGGGAATTTTTTCCTCTCGCATTTCTGTTCTATATACTATTAAAAGACTTCAGTAAGTGAAGCACAGTAAACTCAAAGTGCCGGTCTACTATTGGTTAAAAAAAAAAAAAAAAAAGAGTAGCAACAGAGACAAACCAAAACCAAATGCATCCTCGCTGTGGAGATGTCTTGCTCGTGTGCTCGGTCATGTGTGTGCCTGTTCCCGCTTGGCTTTCTTCTTCTGCCTCTCTAACAACAACATTGCAAAAGCAAAAGGCGCTTGGGCAGAAATGTTTTGAAACAGTTTATTTTGTTATTTTAATATTCACAGCTCAGGGTCTGGCTCTAGCAAAAGAAAACCTTTTTCAGACCTTTCTTGCCCGCTGACTTCATGGCGTTTATGTCATTACCAAGTGTCCTGTAAAGAGGAGCAGAGTGAAACTCTGTGCTACTGTAGTTTGTTGTTTTGCATAAGTTTTGGAAAAATATATATTTTTTTCACTTTATTCTTTAGAGTTAGACATTTCAATGTGGGAGAGGAGAGGAGGGGTACTTTAAATGCATTTTTTGCCTGAAAAAAGTGCTCCTTCAGAAATGGCCTTTGCTTTTCTCCTTAGTCAATAAATCACAGGAGGCCCCAACCTAGTAAACCTGCCTCACACTGAGGCTTTATAAGGACTTTGGAAGAGTAATTAATCAGTGTGTCACCCTTCAGGGCAGCAGGGACCTTGGCAGGTGGCATTTTCTAGAAAGGGACAACAGTTGAGCCTAACGCGATCACATCAGTGACTTTCTACCTCTACAAGGAGAGAGCAGGAATACTTGGGAGAGTCATTGCTCTCCCAAAGTGTGCAAATTCAGCGTCAAATTAGATCTCATTTGCTTTGTTTGTTTAATATTTGCATGTTTATTTTTTTTACTGTAAACGGGCTACTTAGATGGCAAACCATGGAGGGGAAAATGGAAACATTTATGGAATAATTCACTGGAATCAGAGTATATGTTCTATGCCAACCACTGGCCTCAGTCAATAGGAACATTATCACCTTTCGGTATGTCTCCAGTAAAATTGCACCTTTTACCAATCTCTGGATTGATTTAATACTGGAAAAGGAATGTGAAGCTTTTAGGTTTCAGCTATTCTTTATGGTATATTTTCCTGTGAAACAATGCAGCGAAAAGATCTCTTGACAAGTCACATTTTTCCACACAGTGATCTCTTGTTGGAGACCTGTGAGACTACTGTAATTTCCTTCCCATTACTTTCAATGAATTCCATGCACGGCAAAGGGAAAATGGATAGCGGAGTGGAGTTCCTGTATTACCCCGCTGCGTAGATAGCGAAAGGAGGACGGAGACTTGCCACGGGATTCTTTGCATTGCTCTTCTGCTATGCATTAGCTTTAATCTTCCACTGAGCAAACTACAGGCATTTGTAACAGGAATAATGAGAGTTAGCCCTTTGGAGACTATGTGGTATGAGTCAGATTTACCTTCCAGTATCCCGGTGTAAAATGCTGAGATCAGAGAAGCTACACCAATGTAAAACAGGTGTTCATACGCACACATAAATACATATGTGACTATATAATATATATAAAGAGAGGCAGATATGTGTATTTCCTCTCATTTTGCAAGCATACGTAATTCAGACCTTAACCTCTACCAAAATAAGCCCTTATGAACTTTAAGTTACTGTTTCTGTGATGGCTATCACTAGCAGTGTCTTAATGCTAGTGAAGAGAGAAATGATCAGGCGACCAGTGTCACTGTGTGCACCCAAATCTGCTCCCAGGTGGGACCATCCAAGCAGTGTGGCTTCAAGGACTGAAGTTTCACAGCAAACTTCTGCTTCAAAAAAAAAAATGGAAGCAACCACAATACATACAGCCATTTCATGCAAATAATCATGCACAGTTTTAGCTCTGATCTAGAAGGAGTAAAGACCCTTTACTACCTTCCCGGACCACCCATCCCAGTATCTCTCTCTGGGCTTTTACCAACGTTCTTGCTTTCACAAGAAGGAATGCACTTTCTGTGTTTTCGTGAAATATTTCTAACCTGTGAAATGTGGAGGAGATTGGAGTCACTGGGAGTGTTTAGTGAAAAAAGTAGACATTTGCAATAAAGAGATCTGCTCAGAGAGTTCTGCTTCAGCCCAGGGAATACTTTAAATAAGTCTCTTGTCTACTGCAGAGCTGCTGTGTTACATCTGGAGACTAAATGCTATGACCCCACGTGAAATGGTGCTGCTTTATGCCCAGTTTTCAGAAGAACCTAAACTGGAGCATTTCTGATAATGCCTCCGTAGTGCGAGTGTGCGTATGTGTGTGTGTGTGTGTGTGTGTGTGTTCTCCGAGGCATTCATTTGGCTGGCACATTGGAAAATGGTTAACACAGTGAATGTGGGGTGTCATTTTTGTAGTGGAGAATGTGTGCCAGAAGAATTCAACTGTAACCACTAAATATTTGCTTAAAAACTAATTTTAACCATCTGGACTCCTCTTTTTTTTTTTTTTTTTTTTCCTCCTTATTATTCTTATTATTCTTATTCTTCTTTTGAGGTGGGGTGAGAAGGGAGCATTTTAATAGGAATGATTTGCGGTTGCAAAATGAATTTGGTTAATTTGGTTACCACCCCCATTTATATGATGACTACAAATAGTCCCTAACATCTGAAGTTTTAAAGAACCAGCAGATTTTTCTCTCTTGAGCTTCAGAAGCTGGAAATGAACTTACAAAAGACAATAAATTGTCCTTGATGGAATAAATAGTTTGTGGGGTTGCTATTGTTCCTCTCGACAATACACTAACATGTGCTAATAAAGGAAGAATTGAAGAGCTTGCGTAGTCCGGACTGCTCTGCCAGGGGAAATTTTTCCACTTTCAGGCTTGGAGTCAGGTTCCCCGTTGCAGGACGGTGGAAACGCAGGGCTCGAATTCCCGGGGGACCCAGCACCTGCTGCCATGCCGGTGGGAACGGCGCCTTCTTGCGCAGGGCCTGGCCAAAACGTCCCGGTTTGCAGAGCAGAGCGGGGAGTAACTCACAAATGGGAATTTAGGAGCGGGCCCGGATGAGCCGTGTCTGAGTTCATGTTGCAGGGAGGTGGTTGCTGAGCCTGGGCCACAGCAGGGATGCTGGCCAAAAGCAGGGTCGAACACAGTTTTTTAATTTCTGTAATACTTATGGAGAGGGATTTTGTTTGTTTGTCGTGACTTTGGTTTTGGTTTTCCATATCTCAGAGCACTCACCTGGCTTTTTAAAATTTTCAGTGAGGTTTTTTTTTTTTTTTTTTTTTTGGTTATGGATCCAGCCAGCGTTAAAAATAGTTGGTAGATGTACTTGTCTCTATGTTCTCTCTGTCTTGCCTCAGCATATTAAATGAATGTTTTATAGCTTCTGCTACAAATACATCTGTTAAAAAATGTAATACTTTGAAATGCCTAAGTTTTAACAGTTAAAATTCTCTGTTCAAGAAGGATGTACTTGCAGACGTGCTCGGGACATACTCTAACAGAAAGAGTAAACTTGGATACAGCAGCCTGGCTTTAGCAGCTCTTGGACATACTCTGTTTTGCCATCTACTGCAGCACTGGTTTCATCAACTCATTATACATTAGCAACAATTTAGTATCATTTCATTTAAAATATGCAGCTTTATATCAGGAGTAAATGTGTAGCCACAAGGTAAAATTAAAAAAATATATTAGTCTCATCATTAAAAAAAGCCTTTAAAGTTTCCATTATCCATTATGTCAGGTAGCAAATATCTTCTCAATGTAACTCCAGACATTAAATCTGTCAAGAGGCATGTAGTAAAATAAATGTCTGGGATACCTTCATAAACAAAAATCTTATTTCCATAATTCATACAGCTGGCTGGCATTTATTGGCACGTCAGGTGCAATGGGGACATTTCAGGAACATTAACATGTACAGCATCATTTGTCAACAAAGCAACAATGTAAGCAAATCGTTCAGAACTCATACAGATTTACAGCTTTCTCTGCCAGCTGCTAATTACGGTGTGCTCTGCCTATTTGGTATGGTCTTTTTTATTGGAAAATGACAAAGGGGTTATGGTATCCCAGTTTGGAATATAGATGCGGTTTTAGTAATAATATGAGTGGTAATATGACTACACAGCCTGGAGTTTTGATCTAGTTGCACGAGTCCTGTAATTGACCAGCTTTGATTGATGAAGGACAAACAGAAATTCACGGTGATATTTACTTACTGGTATAAGTAACCTCTACAAACAAAGAATAATAAAATATCAGGGAGCAAAGAGAAGTATCTTGGTTGTAATGTTTTTATTTTTCCTACTGAACTTGACAGAGAAAATACACTCCTCAGAAAATCTGATGTGCTTACGGAGCAATGCTTAGCAAACTGTATACATTACAAATTAACAAATATACTTTGAAGGTTGATGAGTTTATTTTGATAAAAAAAATCAAACTTCCAGGATTTTAAAAGGGACAGTGCAGGTTAAATAAAAAGCTAGTAATACATATGTAAGGACCAAATCACAAGTGCTAATTATCTGCCTTAAATGTCCTCTGTGTTGGTCTGTATTTCCCTCTCTCTTTGTGGGTTTCTGTGCTTGCATGTGATTTTTCAAGTCAGTGTTGGAAAGTCAGTTCTACTTTTTATTTTCAGCCTTTGGCCAGTTTGCATTTCAGTCTCGCAAAAATATAACTCATGGAGCTTTATATTGGTTGTATAAATTAAATATGCTTTCATAATTATTATACCTGTTATCCAGCCCAAGGTAAGAGGATTCTACTAACTAAATGCATATTTAGACACCTAATAAAATTCCTTATTCAGTTCTATTTCTTAGTTTCAGTTCATGAACAGTAACTGCCATTCTGAGTTAAGATCTTGACCATTTAATTTTTAAGAAAAAAGTAATTAGACCATATTATGGATTAATCCCTTGCCAATTTTCATTTTTTAAATCAAAGTAATTTTAGACTTGGGAACTACATAATTTCATGCAAAGAAAGTATGTTTTGCCAACCTTATTAAAATCTTTAAAGACCATATTTTCTATAGACTTCCAAAAATTATCCCACAAAAGTGTGTGGGTGCACCCATCTGTACACATGAATGGGCAGTTAGGAGTATAATTATCCAGTTTTGCATGTGCAAATGTGGGTGTTTAATCACAAATTAACTGACCCACCGATTCCATGGGTATGTGTTCAAGAGTTGATTAATATTATTTCTTTGAATCCCATAAAATATGCTAATTTCCAAAGGCTTTTTAGGGACAGTAGTAACTTTTCTACAAAATTTCTGAGATTCCTAAAGCAAATTAAAATGTTACTGATGTAACAGTAAAAGGAGGTGTAACACAGTGCCAGTACTAAGGATGTTATTTTGGTTATAGCAACTCCATGATCCTTTGAATATAATAAATTCTGCTGCCTCCGGTTCCAGAAGCGATCACTGTCTGCTGCTGATTCCCCGGAAGGAAAACACACGCGGTCCTAAAGGGAAAACCAGCGCACCAGGGCTGTAAAAACTGGCTGTATGAGCAATCACAGCCACTTTCTCATAGAAGTTATTTTGTTAGGAGCAATTTACCCATCTGGAAGGACGCAGATCCTCAGAAAATGATTAAGTGATTGGATCCTGGTAGAATTCACTAATTTACTGTGAGCCTTTTTTGGGGGGAGCGAGCGCCTGGCTGGGGAAGGGATGCTGGTACCAACCTCTGGAGGTGTCACGAGCAGGGCAGGTAACAGTTTCTTAGACCAGGGGCTAAACAGGGTCTTCGGGTTGTTCCAGGGGTTTAGGCATCATCAGGAAATACGTTCTGTATCCCAGAGCCAGGAAAGAAAGGCTAGCGACCCTCAGAATTCGCAGTTAGCCATAGTACTGTAACCAAATAGGGCAGCGATATGGTAAGACCTGCTAGACCAGGAGCAGTTCTTAGAAAATTAAGTTTGTCCTGTCAAATGCTCAAAATACTCAAATTGCTCATATATACATATATATTTTATTTCCCCATCTTTTGTTTGGACATTTGGAGAGGAAGTGCCGACATTCGTTGATCCATGAAAATTGCCTTTCTTCCTGCCGCCTTTGATTCCACTTGCCTAATAATAATGGGCATTATCTTATATCCATATTTAATTTTATTATGTCACCAGCATTGCAAGAAAAGGATGTTCTTTTCAAACATTGTAATGCCTTTAGTATTTCACTAGTCATCAGTTAAATCAATTTTTCCCTTTATTGGATCTGAATTATAAATCAAGTAGTCATTGTATGGGATACTGTATATGAATGTACAGTATATCATTATGATGTATCCTATAATAATGTCTCTTAGACATGAAAACTAAAGATGGTGGTTTAAAGTGCTGAGAGAGAAAAAATTGGAAACATCTGTTAGTGGGAAGTAGAGAAGACTTTTTATTAAAGTTTGCCACGTGGATTTGATAGGGAGAACGCACGGAGCCGTATTCTGCCGCCCCTTGCACCGCCGCGGTGTTTCTGTCATGAGCAGAAAAACCAGAATGGATGGGAGGCCCAGAGAAAATGTTCCCAGCTTTGGCCAAGGCGTGCGTAGAGCAGCTCAGGAAAGCCGAGGCCTGCGGCCGAGCTGGGATTCGTGACTTTTGGGGTTGTGTCAAGTATTGGAGGCACCCAGTTATCATCAGTTTTCATTACTGAAGGTGCCATAAGAAAGCAAGGAGAAAAACAGTAAAATCAGAAAAAAAAATGTTGCAGAGGGTTTCTTTTAGCCTGATTCTACTGGGAAATGTTCTCAGAGGCAGGGGCATCGGTGAGGGGCACTTTGCCCGTCTGTGGGCCCCAGGTGGCCATCCACGGTCACCACAGTTGGTCTTGAAGATCTTTTCCAACCATAACGGCTCTGTGATCCTGTGCTTCTCTATTCTGCATCCCCTTCCATAGCTCCCTCCTGGCTGAGCTGCAGTCCAAAAGCCGACATCTCAGTTGGTGCATGTGAGCTTTCTGCATTTCCTTCCATGTCCAGCTCTCTCTGAGCCCCTAGGTTTCCCTGATGTTCTCCAGACCTGGAAAATCAGATGTAGTTGCCCCAGTGCGATTTACCTTTTTTTTTTTTTTTTTTTTTTTCGTTTTTTTGTATTTTTGCCAATAGAAAACAGAATATTGGTTATTTATTCTCCTGGCTGGTGTGCAGTCAATGGCGAGGCCGCTAATACAGATAAAATGAATGCACTGGAAGCTGGCCCTGGGCCTCCATGAGTCATCTGAAGTAGGTCCCTCATATCTTTTATCATCACGCACAGCCCAGCAAACAAGAGCACCACTGTCTTCTGCAGCGAGTTACCTCGGGCTATTCTGAAAAAAAAAAAAAAGGAAAAAAAAAGCGTTTTTCCTTTATGTTTAGATCCAAATTGGCCCACGCTAGTCAATGTATTCTTGCAAGCACAGATAGCACTTTGTTGCTGTGCTTGTAAGCAGTGTAACCTGCCTGGATGCAGCTGCAGACCACCTGTAGCGAAACTCAAATCAGGAGGGACCCCCCTGCTCTTTGCACTGCTCCTTTTTGTCCAGACTCCCCGTGGAGGCACAGAGCCCGTTTCAAACCTTTCTGTCCCTTTAAGGCATCTCGGGATGGAAATAAGACTGTGATTTGAGAGACTCCAAAAACTCCCCCATTGATGGTGACTGATTGTGTACAAAGGGTCTTAGCGTGGAGACCATGAATTTTCCTCGGGTCTCCTTTCTGGCTTGGGGGGGGTGCTGATTTAGGGGGATTTTTTGAGGGTTTTTTGATTTCTTGCACTTAAAGGACACTTTTAAATCTCCTTCCACTAATCTGCATTTTCAAAGAATCTCCTAAGTTTTTCGTGAAAAAAAAAAGGTGACTCTTGAGAATGAAAACTCCAAGTTGCTGCACTTGTTCCATTGTTTCTATATAAAAGACACAGCAAACAAAAGAAAATGGAGCGACTCAAAATGCAGTGCTTGCATGCTGCGCATATCCAAATGAAAATGGATATGATCACGCTGATCCCATTTAATGATACTGGAATTCCCTTTAACTGCGGATTTGTCTGGGCTTAGGCTGGATGGGCAGCTCAGCACATAAACCGAGAGGTTTGGGGATATCATGAGCGCTGGATTTGCAAAGCAGCTGAAGTTGGAGGTTCCCCAGTGCTGTTGGTCGGGGCAGCTCGAGGCTTCTGGCACCGAGAACTTCTCACTAGATTAAACGGTATTTTTTTTACCAGGTAGTATTTTGTTGCATTCATATGTTGCATGCGATGCTCTTCTGGATGTCACATGCAAATGTGCTGTAGTGAAAATTTCTTGGAAATGCTGCTATTCACCCCATTTCCTCACTCACAAATCCAAAAGTTTTGCCGATTCCTGCTTCACTAATAGTCGTGGAGCGCTCCCTCATTTGAAATTCTTTCCTCTCCGTGGTATCAATGTTCGCTGCAAAGACACTGATGATACCGTCTTTAATTGGTATTTATGCGTAGGGTCATGTGTACCCTCCGAGAAGTTTCTGTGCAACTTTTCCCTAATTGAAATTAGATTGAAGTGTTGCTGTGTACACTGCGACTTAATGGTGACAACGTTGAGCCAGCTTCGAAGCTCAGATGCATGGCACGCATCCCAAGAAATCTGCTATGATGCTCCCACATACATCTATGCATATTTTTATGGTACAAGAGACATAAGGTGTGGAAAAGGAGCAGTCTCTTTAAGGGGGATGTGGCAACCCTATCTGCCAGTCATCTTGCCTCTGCTGTTCTATTCCTTTTGCAGCCATTCTGCCTCTCCTGCACAGAGAGCGAATATCTTTGCCTACGTGCTCGCCACCTAAAACCCATCCCCAGGTGAGCGGCCAAAAGGCTAATGAACCAGGGCCATCGGCCCGTAGCAGAAATGCCCTTGGTCTGCTCTGAGGTTGGGTTGCTTGATGAGGAACAGCCATCGTGTGCACCAGAAAATGTCATTTATGGCCCAGTTTTGCCGTTGCTTTGCAAGGGAAGGGCCTGGCTGCAGTGTTCTCCCTGGCTATGTGTGTGTCGCGCATGCGAGACTCGCTTCTTGCTCCTACAAGTGTTTGGACTAGCAGCTTAAATTGCAGCAGCTCATAGGATCGTAATGGATGATAAGCAATGCCCTTTAACAATTTTTTTCATGTGCTTCTAAGTGACTCTTTTAAAGTCCCCTTTTTCCCAATGAAAAATCGTTTTTTTTTTCTTATAAAAATATTAGTAGTAGGCTAGGCTAGTAATCATCACAGTTCTGTAAATGCTGGTATATAATTAGTGACACGACTCGATTAAATGCATTTCAGGTATAAAAATAAAGTTGAAGAAAATCACCAAATATTAGCAAAGCTCAAAATCTAACTACTTTTTGTTTCATGCTGTTTTAATGACTGCGATTTAAGAATGTGCATAATTCCAAAGAGATCACATGTTTCACATAATAAAAATTACTGTGACATAAAATATATATTTTCTTAAAAAGTACTTGTAATATCAAAAGGACTGTGAAGTATTAGCCATTTAATACAAATTTATCTTTTCTTGCAGATGATTACATTTTCATTTTAATTGCTCACATTTCCCGTTCTGATCTCAGTGTTTTATAGTCGGCAAGAAATGCCACAAACAGGAAAAAAAAAAAAAAAAAAAGAGAAGATTTTATTTGTTAGTTAACAGTCTTCAGAAGTCCTAATTTGGCCAATGTGTTCTGCTGCAAAGTCTTGGAATGCTGTCTTGCAGTTTCAAAAGTGATCTTATTTGGCTTCCCAGAAACTATTATGCCTGGAGGATGCCATGAGAACAAGGACTGCCTTGTTAACAAGTAGAAAACTCTCAAAAACAAGATAGGATCCTGATATAAATCATAATTTAGATGCACAGAGCTATGTTCGCAACCACAGTAATGTAATTCATTTACATCTAGTTATTACTTATCTCCACCCGAACTCCTAAGTTCAGGAATGCAGCTGCCTTCTGCCTTGTGACTCGCGGGGGTTAGGCAAGAATGACATCACCAAATTTAAGCGCATTATCATGCTGACATAGTGGCACCTTGTTTTCCCTTGCACGGATAGAGCCAGGATTGTGCTCTACCCCCCATTCTCCCAAAGAATACCTTTTTTTTCCCCTTTCAAGCAGCTGCTATATGAAGGGTTGCAAATGTCACTTCAACTAATGATGAATGATGCTTGACCCTGGGACCTGTTACTATGAATTTTATGCAATGCTAAATTAATACGAAAGATCTCTGCGAGAAGACTTCAGCTATTATGCATGCAGCATAAATGATATGTTAAACAATCCAAATTTTTTTTTCCGCTCTCTCTCAGAGCCGTGGTAAAATGCAGAGCTGCTTTCACGTTTTGATGTGCATTTCCACTTAAGATTAGTATCTTTTAATTCTAAAAATATTTTTGGTAAGCAAATCAGTTTGCAAAAAACATTGTCAAAAGGGCAACTGGCCCACATGTCTTTGTTGTTTGCGTTTGAATATAATTAATTATGTAAAGCAATAGTTAGTGGGAGCTTAACAATTAGTAGAGTCTGTCAAATAGTCACACGGAAATTGCTAACTAATTGAACTACTTGTCTTTTATTGTTTCAGGAAGCAGTACAGAGTGCCAGTCTTTTATCTCATAACTTTGTTATTATCGTGCATCCCATTTTTTGAGGACTATATGCTTCCTACTAGGCTAATACATAAATAACCCTCCTGGTAATGTCACAGTGTGCAGAAGTGTTTGAAATAAAAACACCTGTTTTAATTAGTATTCAGATTTGTGCAGTTTAAAAAATGATAATCCTCTCGCAGTTATATGACATTTTTAAAGCTTTGAATTTCCATCTGTATCTTATATTATGATGTTTCAGGATTGTCGGGAGTTAATTATGTTAACTTGGGAAACATTGCTTGCATTTAGAATGAAAAACTTCAACTTGAATAGCCAGAAAAGCAGATGCTATCTTTCTTCTCAAATGCTTTGTTGTGCACTGCCTTGAAACTTTTCATAAGATTGTGTATCCGAAAGGAAGTATAAATCTCTATTTATTTGAGATATTTCCCTAGTCTAATCAATATTTTAAAACATCTCTTGTGGGGCGGGACCTACATATTTCTCAAGGAACCAAAGCGACGAAAGTCTCTTATTTTATATTGAAATCATCACCCTATTGCAAGCCCATTCACCAGACTGAAGAACAGAAAATAATCCTGCAAAAAGTTGAAAAATGATTTCTGAGCACACCTTTCTCTCCTGAAATAAATATTGTTGTATAATTTGGAAAAAAAAAAAAAAAAAAAAAGAAATAGTAGAGCTAGAGGAAGGGCTGTGGATGGTGTTGACCATGTTTACACGTGCCCTTGAGGTATTTATGTGTGTGCTGAGGCTAAACAGATGAGGCGAGCACCGTGCGTTGCTTGTGGCACTGTGGAAGGCAGAGTAGGGTTTCGTTTTTAAGTGTGCTGCCCTCCTGCCGTTGAAATGTCAATCTTTTGGTAAAACGGAATTTATGAAAAAGCACACTTGCCAAGCCTCTTCCCCAGTCAGGGTAACATAGTTCTCCAAATGCATAAAAATATTTGAGAAATCATGTTATTATTGGCACTATTATTATCAAAGGGCATTTCGTTAACATTTGAAAGTCCTTCAGTGTTCTTGAAGATATATTTGTTTTAGCAACTTATATAATCCCCTCCTGTTTAAAGTTTTGTTTTAAACACATACAATTATCATCTCATATGCCCTGATTCAGTAGGCACTTAGAAGCATTCCTATCTTTAACAGCATAGCTAGTCTTGCTAATATCCAGGGAATGGAATTAGAGCTTCAGATATTAGCAAAAAGTAATGCAAATGTGAATTAAGCAACATGGTTTTGAAGTAAGTTGACTGAGGGTTTTTTATGTCTTTGAATGCAAAATTTTGACAAAAAAAAATGAAAGCAAGTATTATAGATATTACTAATAGTTATTTTAAAAAGTTTATAAAGTCACTCATTTGAGGTTGGTGATTAGAAGGAGTTAGGCGCTGAAATTACCTTCTAATAAGGATAGGAAATAAAAAAAAGCAATTTTTAGCCAGAAGTGGTGGTCATCAGCAGTGGTCTGGTCTCTTCAGTACCCAGTATCCAGATGTGATAACCTAGAAAACTCAATTAAAACTTATTTTTCTCTCCTTTTGTAGAATTCTGAGTTGTAGACTTTGATTATTTGCAAGGTAATGGGTGTTGCTTGGGTATATCAAATGTATATTCCTACCTTTGCCTTTCCCATGCATGTAAATCTAAGTTTAGCTTTGGAAAATTCTTGATGCTTTTTTCTGTCTTGGCAGCAATCTATGTGAAATGACTGTGATCTTCTGTGTCCTGTATCTTGTCACACTTAATATAGTTGATAGTAAATTGTCAATTTAGGTGACAATTCCAGCCAAAATTTCATTAACTTAACTGGGATATATGAATATAAATTGTTCTTATGATCCAAACCCAAGCCTGCCTTCCCTGACTTGCAGTTTATCTCACTTTGCTGCTAATAGAGCAAATAACTAGTGTTAAAAAAGGTAAAGTGCAAAAAGTGTGAGTCTGAAAGTATTTAAGAAAAGTGTCCTTTCTGCTTGAATAACTTGAAGAAAGTGTCTAAATGACCTCTTCCTAACCAGAAGAGAATATAGAGAAGAAATTAAGCTTTATTGGTAAATTAAAGCTCAAATCCCATGGTTGATGAGAGATATGGTCTGTTTGAAATAGTTACAGTTTTAGACTTTCTCTTCTACAATCAGCGGGTGGAGACCAACATAATCCAATTAATTGTAATTCCCTTTTGTGGCACTGGTACAGTGGTGAGTGATATAGTAAGTCCATTGAAGTCTTATCTTTGGTCAGATAATCCAAATGGATTCATATTATGAAACAGTCCTTTATAAAAGTTCTTAGGAACAGAAGTATTTTGACTTTAGTGAACCAAAAGATAAAATTCTGTACAGAATAAAGTGTTTTGTCCTTGGCGTATACAGGGCTTGTATATACCTGATTTCATGTAAGAGTATTTCTTTCAGCAGACCTGTTTCAAAGAACTCTTTTATTAAAAAAAAAAAAAATCCAGAATTTTTTGTAGAGTTGTCTGGACACCCTATAAACTCATGTGTGAGAACAGAGATTTATACTCACATCTTTACTTTTATGAATAATCCCATTAAAATAAATATGATAAAATAATATGAATAATCTTTTGAGGATCAAGTTTGTATTTTTATTTTTCTAATACAACAACAAACTAGTAATCCATTGATAATCCTTTTAACTGTAAACAAACTATATATATATATTTCTTTTCAGTACTGTAAGTGGACAAGGGAAATTGCTTAATTTTAGCTCAAGCTTTGATCTGTTTACATTTTGAAGTCATTTACATAGAAGAAGTCATAACAATCTTTATTGTTTTGTTAATTATTTCCTTTGATTATTGAAACTCACTCACTGAGGCACAAGCTTATTGTTAGTGGGGTCAGTCCCAGTAATGTATTGGGATATGTGTAATAACCAAGGCTTGGGTGAGGTTCTTGATTTTGGAAGAGTTTTCTTAATAATCTCTTAATTTGACAATCATGGGAGACAGACTTGATTTAATAGACCAAGGCTACACATTTTTGTGTTTCTTCTTTCTTTTGAATTTGTCCATATTAACCCCAAGTTAGGCATAAGTGGTTTTACTTGTAGGATTTTGACATCTCATATTTACTAAGTAATCTTGAGATACCATTTGTGGGGACAACACACTAGACAATACATTGAGGTCTGTTCTTTACAAAGTGTCTCAAAAATATTTTCTTCTTCACCCTTCTCCCCCCTCCCCCCTTAAATCATATGGTTGAAATTTAATACAAAGGATTTTTTACCCTTTGGGGTTCATTACATATGAAATAATTTATGACCATGAATCACAAGAAGGCAGTGAATTAGGTTTCAGATAAGTCTGCCAAATATTACAAAACATTGTGTACAGATTTTTGGACTATGAAAAGGCTTTTGATGAGCATGGAAATAGAAGCAGTGTTAGAAACAGCGAGAAGGGGAAGAACAGAAGAGCTATATGTCAGAATCCTAAAGCATTCTGAGTTAGTAGCACAATTAAAAAAGATAGGAGTATGAACATATTTTTGATGTATGAATCCAGGACAGAGAGTCATTGTCCAGTCCCCCTCTGTATTAGATCGTGAGAGCTTTCTATTTGTTTAAAATGTAGATTTAGGGATGCTGACACATGTGATTCTGGTGCAGACCTGACTGTAAATGACAAAACAAAATAAAACAACAAAAAAAATAGAATTAGATTGCAGAGACATTTACCAGAGAGCTATTACATAACAGAAAAATATGAATACCAGACTTGAAGTCAAAGGGAGATATTTACCTTGACTTATATGTGTACACACAATGTAGCACTAAGTGAGGAAGATCAATAGGGAAGCAAAATTCAGAATAGACATTTGCCTTTGAATAGTAAAATGTATCATGAAAAATAAGATTTTATCCAAGAAAGTATTTGATGTTTGTGCTCTACAGTCCGAGTATATGAAATAGAAATACTAAGAATCACCACCAGAATAAAGTCCATTAGTGACACAGAGAAATGCGCAGGACGTTAGTCTGGTATTGAATGATGGAGAGAGAGGAGAATATAAGCAGAAAGGAAACCGAAGTAAACTGCACTTTGGATACTGTGAAGAAGCTGAAGTTATGGTACCATAAAAAAAAAAAAAAAGAGAGAGAATTTAAAAATAAATGTAGTTTTTACTGAGCACAGCGATTTTGCTTTTGCGAGCTGCAGAAATTCTTGCTAGCGCTTTGTCCTTGCACTTGAGCTGTCTTGAGGTCGCGAGGAGAGCATGAGCTCACCCTTCAAGTATGCTCTGCGACCCCCCAGCAGGACCAATGGGCATCACCGGGGTCCTCCAGGGTGCTATTTCCTAGCCTGTTTCTTCAAACCCCCTTGAGCTGCCTCCGTGTTTCCTGCACCCTGAAAGAAGGAAGGGTTTGGCCCCACAGTTTCAAACACTGAGGTTAGAGAGCTGATACTGCCCCCTCCCCCCGTATGGAATAGTTCATTCAACTTAATGAATTTAAAAAGTACTTGTGATTATAAACCTATTACAGTAATTATTGCCTCAAATCACAGTGATAGCAAACGTTAAGTTACAAACTGCAGGAACCTGTTGCCTAACCCTGTAGCAAGTATTTGCAGCAAGAGGTGTTTAAAGGAATCATGATATGACTTGGTTCTGGGCACCAGCTGCAGTTTTTTCGGAACCAGTATATATTTTTGTGCTTCCAAAAGCAATTAATGGGGTAGAAGCTTCCTGGATGTAATGGAGTCGCTAGCTGGCCATATCTCCACGCCCTTGAGTTCCTTTGCCTGTTTTCGTGGGGTACCATTCCTGAACTGCTGGAATGTGCTGGATCTTTTTCACAGGAACAATGAGGTAGTTCATCCTCTTCCACTGCACGGACTTCTGCGGAATTACGCTGAGGATGAATATGACCCAGTGTGCCCGAGCACAGAAATCTTTTATTTTTCTGGAACACATTGAGATTTAAGTTAGCAGTACTTAGTTGTTCCACCATGCCCTCAGGTCAGCGAACTGTCATTTCAGGGAAGTGGAATAAACAGCACTCTGGGTGCATATCGAGACATTTTGCTTTTTAGTTTAAGATGCTCAGTAATTTGTGCCTAGACACCAGGATAATGGGCACTCTAATAATAAACAAATGCTCAGACATGCTAAGATCCTGGCTTAAATTTTCTGTTAAAAGGGCATTCCATTTTCCTCACCGCAGAAGGAGTAACAAATGCAGGTTTTGTTTTGCTCACTGCATCCCTGGTAATCTATCAACAGTAGCACTGGATGGATTCAGCAAAAGCCACCCAAAAATACATTGTAAATTAACTCCAGTGTTTTGCTCAGCTGTCGTTTTAAAAGCCCTTGATTTGCTTAGGTATTCTTGGAAGCCAAGGACCACGCACTGATCGCAGGCAAGAGTGAGGATCTCCCAAACCTCGCAAGGGAGAGAGGAAGAAACAGCCTTCCTCACTTCCCAGCCCCTCATCACCCGAGGGCCTCCAGACATCTCTGCATCCGATTACTGCTTGAAACTGAGTGTGATCATGTTGAAAGGAAGGGTTTGCTTCACTATAGCAATCCTTTACAATAGTTTTTGCAGTCCTGTCATCCCAGGATGGTCAGGAGGTTGCTGTCTCTTGGAATTACTCACTGGAGAAGCTATGCCTTTAAATTGTGTGCACAGCTATTGGGCACGCATCCCTATCTCTGTATAAGTTAATATTTGTGTGTACAGAAAGCATGTAATGGTGAAGGAGCGTGCTGAGGGCTTAGCAAATGAAGCACTTCTGCTTGAGTCTTTTTCTCTCTTTACCACTGAAGAGCATAAGCGACCTGAAAACTGTTTTTGAAGAATGTATCTGTACAAAAGAGGTGTCTTTAAGTTTGGGAGAGAAGAGGAATGACATTTGACACTTTGTCGTTTCTCAGTATGGTGCAAGAGGGCTTTTCTTTCTCTCCTTCAACCACAGGGCTCTGTTTTGGAGCTCTCGCTACTAAACTGCCTATTGGGATGTGCAAGTCCAGCAAGTTTCCCAAGCTTTTAGTCAACTGGGAATGCATTGTGTACTCTCATTTTTTTATTTTATTTTATTTTTTCTGTTAAGACTTTGATGTGAGAGAAATAGAGGGAATTAGTAAATACTGCTGTGCTGGGCTTTCTCGGAGGGAGATCTCCCTCTGAATATGGGCTGGCCTCTAGGGCTAGAGGCTCCGGCGCTTGGAGGCTTCATGCAGCAGAGCCCTGGGACTGAGGCTTGGTCCCCGAATGCCCAGGCTTTAGAGGGGGGTGCAGCCGAGGCGGCTGTCGTCTCTCAGAGCACGGCCCTCAGAGCACGGCCCTCGTGATTCTGCTGCATGCACAGGGAACCATAAAGACATAGATGTGAGCAAGCGGATTCAGCCAGAACAAGGCTCAATAGGATATATCTCATATTTTTAAAAGAAAAATGCATAGCCCAGAGACTGAGAGATGTCCTCTTAGTCTGAGTTTGGAACAAGATCTTAGTGGCCTCTGCTCCTATACAACCATCCTTGGGCACAGTGAGCCCAGGCACCCTGGTACCAGGTACCACAGCTGTGGTCAGTATTACCCAGTAATTCTCTTTCTCTTTTCTCTTTTTCTTCTGTGCTTTTCTCCCCGTTCAGTTGCATACCTGTCCTAGACCCTTCCTCTGGATTGGCTTCCCTAAGATTTATCTTAAGTATCTTTATCACAGGCATCTGATATTTTTATATAGTTTTGTTCTTCATCTCTTCAACTCACTTCATTAATCAGTCCCTGCAAGAACCTTACGAATGTTTTGCTAGTTCTTCCTCTTGTATGGCACCAGGGATGACTACCCATAGAAGATGATAGTCCGAATCTGTTTAATTCTTGTGAAAGAGGTGATTTCTGTGCCTTGAGAGCACAATCTGCATAGCAAAGGCCAGGTTCTGAGAATTGCATTTGCTGGGAATTGCTTTCAGTGGAATTCAAGGCAATCCATGGGAGCACTTGCAAGAAGATACAATATCTAATGTGAATTAGGACGTCAGAGTGTGGTGCTCCGGGATCTAAAAGCAGCGTGGGCTGGGGACAATACATAGCTGGGGAACCAGTTGTATAAATTATCTTAAAAGAGAAACAACAGCAACAACAACAAAATCAAAAGTGGTCTCAAATGACTGCATTTTGCTTCCAGAGGCAAGTTCTACATACAGGGTAGGGCATGTGGTTAGAGAAATCATTCTCTCACAAAACTGAGCTCTCTATGCTTCCTTGCTCGATTTTCTTTCTTTCTTTCTTTTTTTTTTCCAATTGATCACTAATTATCTTTTTTTTTCCATGTTAAAGGAGAGCGACCTTATGGTGTCATGCACAAATGAGACACAAACTCCAGTTCTACTGCAAACATTTGTGAAAAGATGCAACTACAGGACAGGCTGGTGTACTAAGAACTACTCTAATAGTAATAGCACAGTAAAACCCACACTCCACCACTGTACTATATGTCATTCTTCTTTTTTTTTTTTAACTAATAACCTTGACAGGTGCCCTGCTATTTTTTTTTCTTTAATGTGGTCCTTATATTTTCATCCTGTGGATTAGCATAAATTTTAGGGGATTTTCTAGGCATATCTGTGTCTCTCTCAGATATATGATATCAACTGGCAGTGATGGTTGAACTAATCAAATGCTACTGACAAGTTAAAACAAATTTTTAGGACTGAGATTTCTGACCATCTTCCCAGATTCGGTGTTTCTTGATTCAGAACTGTCCTTGACTGGCAAATTGAAATACCAGATTTGGGACTTAAGCTTTATATAAGCAAAACACTCCCAAAAGAAAAATGTCCAAGTAAAGCTAAAAGAGCTCATCTGAAATAAATGAGTGTGCATTTGTTTATGGCCCTGTGGCCAGGATATGTGCGTGCTTGCAGCTAGCAGGAACCAATGGAGGACCTTGCGGTGAATGGACTTGCATTTTCTTTTTGGTGGTTTTTTTTTTTTTTTTTTTTGACTTGGCATTTGTTCCTCCTAGCAAACATTTTTGAAAAATCTCTTATTGCTAGAGGGGAAATTGACACCCTGTGCTTTCACGATGATACATTCCTAACACGTTTCCTTGAAGAGCTGGAAATGGTGCAAAAATCTGGTAAGAAAAGTCTCTGCAAAGCCTTAGAAGTCAGGCTTTCCACTTTAGACATTTAAGACAAATGCATGGCAAAAACAAGTTGTGTGTTTTTTTTTTTTTAAGGTTTCTACTTAAAGTTCTGTGCCAAAGCTACCGTACTTATACATTTTCTAAATGTGTTTTAAGCAATAAGTTGTACAACATTTTTAGAACATGTGTTAAGCTATTTCTCTAAGAATGAAGCTCTTAACAAAACATAAGCACTCTGCATGAGATCTTAGCAGCAAAGTGCTTAAAAGATAAAGTAAGAATTGGTACCATGGGAAGAACACCAGCTGTAGAGCACACAGGTCCATTATGAGAAGTATGGTAGTGGGTAGGGAGAAAATGATTTAATCAGGAGTAAAACCAATTTTATTATAAGGGCACGCAGGGGGTGTGGCACCATAGTGAGAGGGACATTTCAAAATATCTGACAGATTTCAACAATGTGAAAACCCACCCTGTTCTTTAAAGTGACAGTAAACCCCATCAGGTCTCTCTTTTTGATGCTATTGTTAACAGTTGACTGTTTAAAGCTGGCCTGCTAAGACGCTGTCGATCTAGTTCAATGGTGTGTGGCAAAATAAAAGGCTAATTGTTGAAATACGATCAATCAAATATGATCTCAGAGGCTAAAAGAAGATCCCCTCTGCTAAGAGATCAAATCAGTACTTTTTTGATTGAGGTAATTCAATGGGGGAGGAAGAAAGAAAAGAAAGAAAGAAAGAAAGAAAGAAAGAAAGAAAGAAAGAAAGAAAGAAAGAAAGAAAGAAAGAAAGA
>JAWLRI010000907.1:50179-63231 GCA_034781795.1 Crypturellus tataupa | reverse complement strand
GCACAGGCTGCCCAGAGAGGCTGTGCAGTCTCCTTCTCTGGAGATCTTCCACACCCGCCTGGATGCCGCCCTGGGCCCCGTGCTCTGGGTGTCCTGCTGGAGCAGGGGGGTTGGCTAGATGATCTCTAGGGGTCCCTTTGAACCTCAACCACTCTGTGATTCTGTGAAGATCTCGTTTTCCTGAATTGATGATTCCTTAAACTAGGTTTAAATGTTGAAATAACAGTTAAACATAAATTTATTGTTTGTCATCAAATCATCCTTATTGTCCTTCACGTTTTGATGGTAACTGTTGAGCAGTCTGTAGGTCTATTGCTGCCTCTAACCCTAACATGCCATAAAAAATCAGGCCAAATTCAGCTAAATTCTTTGTGTATGAATTTATTTGTGTATAAAAAGGCCAATAATTCTGACTGATATGACATTTTAGGAAGTGTTAGTGTGTTATGTCTGATTAAATGGAAGTCTCTAGTCCATTTGTATACCTGATGACTTTGTACATTCCGATTCCCTGCTTGTGCATTTAACGCCTTATGAGAGAAACAGCTGGTGTCCCCTTAAGGCTTGTCCTCTATCCACTGCAGTTCCTCTGAAAGACATAGGATCTTTAGAAGAAAGGCTCAGAGATTTCTCAAACAACTGCAGCAAGGTGTGCAATTAGGTATTGTATTTTTGTACCATCTGGTACTAGAAGTTCTGTAATATTTATCTGTTTATACTGCAATTTTGACATTAGTTAGACCAGCTTTTGCCCCAGACAGCCTAATTGGTTGTATGTAATATTTCTCTTTTTCTGGCTTTCTTATCAATCCCAGTGGTTTGGAGAAGAGACACTTAGGCAATTATGACTGGAGCAGTATAAAGTCCACCAAAGATAGGGTTTCCTAACAAATGAAAAAGATATTTGAAGTAATGCAACATTTTTTTTTTAATTTAGCTGTATGTTTGATATAGTCTTATGTTATTTCATGCTATCCACAGATTTCTTGCCTCATTCATTGAATGTATTCATCTCTGAACTGAAAGACTTTTTTGATAGTATACTGTCATTATTCAATACATGGTTTCATGTCTTGCTGATTGAACTCTTTCTGTGTTGTGCTGTGAATGCAGAAATCACTGTTTTTTTCCAACAGACATTTCTTTTATTATTATTATTATTATAGAGACTAGTTACTTTCATAATACTTAGCAGAGGACAGAGTGTTTGTGATGGCATTTACATATAGGAAGCAGAGACATAAAAGAGCAGAAAGTTAAAATCTACTAGTTTGAAATTGCTGGAGGCTGATAATCAGGTTGTGATGTGTGGTAGCACCCTGTAAATTCTGTGTAGTGTTTTCATTGACTTCAGTTGCACTAATAAGAACTCAACATTTTTGCAAATCAAAATGCAAGGCTGTGAGGTGGATATCCAAAAATAAAAGCATGTACATTTAGAAACCATTTACAGACATTTTGAATTGAGTGACTTGTCAAGCATCATCTAGGTGTGTTGTGTGGTGGGAGGAGGATCAACATCCCATTTTGTGTGCAGTATTTCAGAGCTTTACCATTGATTGACAGATTTTAAGGTCAGAAGGGGCCTTAAGATCATCTAGTCACCTATGTCCTGTATATTGCAGGACATTAAATTTCAACAAATGTCTCCAGGCTGAGTATGTTTTCTGGAAAGGTGCCTAGCTTTGAGTTGAAAGCAGCAAGTAATGAAGAATCTGCCAGTCCCTTTGGGAGTTTGTTCCAGCTGTTAATCACTTCTACTGTTAAATATTTTATCTTATGCCTATTTTGAATCTGCCTGGCTTCCTTTTCCATCCATTGGTTTCTGTTTTTCCCTGCCAGATTAAAGAGCTCTTTAGTTCCTTATGAGGATGCTTATACACTGTAATCAAGCTACCTGACAGTCTTTCGTTCTTTTTTGTTGTTGTTCTTTTTTTGGGCTTTTTTTTTTAAGATAAACAGACTGATATTTTTATGCCTTCTCTTACCTGAATTTTCTTCAGCTTGGAATAATTTTCAGCATCTTTCTATATCTTTTTTTTTTCTTCAGTGACATTTTAAAAACTAGCTGCATGCAGTATGCAGAACAGGAGGCAGTTTGCCAGTGCCAATCTCACCAGTACTATCTAGAGACATAAAATCACCCCTGCTTTTTTTTTGCCTCCTGTCTGCTTGTTCCTTTGAGGTTTACATTAACCCATATTGTCTGTATTTTATACTGGGAACTCATTTTTATTTGTTTGTCTGCAGTGAGCCTGAGCTTCTTTTTCAAAGTTGCTACTCTCAGGAAATAGTTCCTTATTGTGTAGATGTGTCCTACATTTGGGAGGTGGGGGAGGAGAAGGAAGGGAATTTTCATTTCTCTATAAAAAATGCATTGTGTTTCAATTCCAGGTCTGGCCTCCTTGACCTTAGCCTTGTCTGTAAGACTTGTGTTTCTTCACAGGCTTCTTCAGTGCTAATGTAGTGTATGTATATGAATATATAGATTACTAAACCATTCTTCTCTAGAAACAGCCCCTACTTAATGATGATTCTTTATTGACAGTTGTTTTTGCAACTTGACAATTATCTCATCCTTAATCTTTTTGACATTTGCTTTGTTGGGATTGTGTAACATCAGTTTGCTAATTAAAGGATCATAAATGCTGAGTCAAGTGCCTCATAAAAGTTATACTTGTGTGGTACCAACCAGATCTTTAATTTTAGCAAAGATTGAATCTGATCTGTTTCGCAAGAGTTATTTTTGCCCTTAGATCATAGAAATTGGCCTTGATTATATTCTTTTCATTTAATTTTAAATTAATAGACTATCATATTATTTTCTTTGATTTTTTTCCTAAATTATCCATATTCCATAATTATCCATATTTTCCTGTTGAACATCCTTAATACAGTCCAAATTCTCTAGAGTGTCTTTGGTATCTCAAAATGTAATGCAAGCTAAGAAGTTAAAAAAAATCTGCAGCCAACCTGCTAATAATTTGTGTGTGAGGGTTGCACAGGCTGGTGTAAAATTGTGCAACTCTGATAGATCTTAATTAACTTCCTCCTTTGCTACTGGTGTATTGGAAAAGATTTCATCCTTGTAATGTGGTATTGGTTAAGCATCTTAATTCTTTCCAAATCTGAAGCAGAAATATTGCCTCTGCTTTTCCTGCATTGTTTTTTACAATTTTATCATCTCTTTTAGTAAAATATTTATGGCATTTCTTTAGTTCTTGCATACTTTAAAAGCTCCATGCTCTTAAGCTCTGTTAGCCACTATTTTTTTTTCTCACATCTTTTTTTTCTCATATGAGTGTCTTTGCTATTTACTTTTCCTTTTTTATATTTGTCATCTTCAAATATTTCATTATAACTTTTATATGACCATTTTTTCACATTCACTGCAGCACTTCCTAAATTCTGCAATAAAAGGATCTGATGCTGTACAGATAAGAGTTTTGTTTTTTACACAGCTGTATTTAGCCACAGGCCTGTTAGATTCAGATACAGGGTGCCAGTGGGTAGTGGAAGGTCTTCTCATAATGTGTCTGTGCAAAGAGCCAAATCAACTTTGCACAGATTGCACTGCCTCTCCTACTGGGTAGGTACTTCTTTGCCTGTCTTGTTTTAGTGTTTGTTACAACAGCCTGTCCTTTGCTCTTCTTTTGTTTATTCATTTGTTATTTAGGAAACAAAATGAAAACAAACCTCCAAATATATATTTGGTTCATTGTATACAGGACACATAGGACATACAGAAGCCATTAGCAGGACTAGAATCTGTTATATTGCCATTTTAGTAGAGCTAGGGTGCCTTAGGTCTTGGTCTTCGTGGCAGCCAGAGAGTCTGACCACAGCATAGAGAAGAAATGGGAAACGCGATAGGTTTAAGTCCTTACAGCTTCTCGTCCTGTCTCTGCTTTGGGGCTTCTCCTGTCAATTTATTTCCTTCTGCTTTTAAGTTCTGTAATTATCCCCTTTCCCTGGTTTCTCCCATTTCTTCAATTGCTTGCTACTCTTCCCAGCACTAGTTCCCAGGCTGCTACTGTTCTCAAATACTATTAGTTTTAATACTCATCTCCTCACTTTGGAGAGGAACTCTCACTTCTGTACTCAGTCTGCCCCCTTTTCTCCAGGTAGTTGTCTCTTCTGCTTGCTGGCAGGTATTCAGCAGGGAGCAGAGAGCTGCCAGGACGCACAGTCCTTCAGAGCTAGTGCTCAGATGAGAGACAGAGAGCAGGAATAACAGGAAACTTCCTTCTCAGTTACAGTTCTTGGGCATTTGTTGATGGACTGAATTGCTTTGAAAATCCTCCTTAGTCTCTATGGAGCATTTGCCACCCTGAATTTCTTAGATACTGCGCACACTTACACACTTTTTCATATATATATATTTTTTCCCTCTGAGAAAGGAGAAAAGAGGAAGCAAAAAGAATAACATTATAGCAAAAATAACTTCCCTGCCCTATTTCAGATCTTTTCTTCTGTTTTTTGATGAAAGAACTGCATTATTTTTTAAAAAAATGGGGGAGAAGATAACATCTGCAAAATCGTTCTTTGAAATAAATGACCTAAACTAGGCAATATATAGACTTATCTGTATAAAAAAAAATTTAATGAAAGTTTCAACCTTGTTTTAGGATTGGAAATCATAACTGCAAACAATACATAGTAATTTTAGTCGTCAATAGTAGATCATATAATTTAATTAGAATATTCTCATTTAAATATTAAAATATTTTTATGAATCTGATTGCATAAGACTTGCTACATATGCAACAGTACTTTGTAGCAAGAGACACACAATTATTTATAATATTTTTTGTTAAATAATGATAGTATTACCTAAAGCCCTTACAATTCTTGTGGCGATTTTTTTTCCTCTTCTTTTTTTTTCCTTTCAGATATATTTCTCAGCTCTGGCCCTTTCAAACAGTCCGAATTGTTTTGAACACTGAGTGGATCAAAGTAGTATATTTTGTTGTTTGCATAATTTTCAGCCTAACAGATCACCTTTATTTATTCAGAGTAAGTGAACACAGTAATAACTGACCTTTGAGGATAAATGTCTATTATCTTGTTTATGCAAGTGCTCTGGTGGTAGCTTGTAAATCACATTCTGCACAGCAGTCTGACATCCTTTTGACAGGTGGTTTTGTAATTAAAAGAAGGCAACCTAATCTGCAGGGTTGTTATGTTTTTTAGAAGCTAGAAGTAATAAATTAAAACATAGGCATTGTGAACAAAGGAAGAGTATCACAAGCTTATGAATTATATATTTGTCACCCCCTACCAGGAAATATAATTGTGCTGACCCTTTGGAAGAGGCACCTGACCACAGCTGAATATATTTTTCTCTGTTAGTCATACCATTAAACTACCACTTGGTCTTAAAATTTATATTCACGGTACTAATTTTTGCTCCTATACAGTCGCTGTAAGCAGCCTGTTGGTTTAAGTGTTACCACGCAGAGCATACATAAGCCACCTTATAAGATTTTTATCTCCAGGCCTTCAGAACTCCGTTTAGTGATACAAGACTATATTTCAAGAACATTTAGAATGAGCATAATGAGGCTGATGGAAAAGTATATGTGTGTTAGGGGCCTACTTCTCAGCCTATACTGGGGTCATACCTTACATGTTAGATGCTTTTGAAAGCTCATTCTCATTATGTTCTCTCATTCTCATTATGTGCCTCTTTGAACATTAAGATTCTTCTGAATACCTGGAACATAGACCATTAAAAGCTGCATGCTCAAAAATCACAATTCATCTGGATGTAGTTTTCATGGTTTAGGAAAATCTTTATTTCAGACTTTATTTCTAAACTTTTAAGAGTGAAAATACAATTAATATCACAGACCTGGGGTTATTATAATAAGTCCATAAGGAAAATAAAGAACTCTATTTAGGAACTGTCACAAAATATTCAAACACATTCATGTCCTTTTTTTAATTAATTGTAATTCTTGGCTGAGGCTTTAGATATCAGTTTATGAAAGTATTGGCTACAGTAATGGCAGTGGAGATAAATTCATCAAAATTAGGAGTGAATGTGTATATGCATGCATGTACGTAGATGTTTGTGAACATGTGTGTGCCCATATAATGTGTTCACTCCCTTCACTCCCATCGCAATGAAATTATCCATTATGCATATAGATGTTTGTGAAGAACAAGAAAAATAATTATTCCTGTGGGAGTCTTTGTGTATTGTACAGGAAATTGCTTGTAGAGAAATTAGAATGAATTGGGTGCGTTATGCAAGATAAATTTTAGTATCCTGTTAAGAAGGCTGAGGGAGTGAGAAATCGAAGATCCGAAAAGTTGAAGGAAAAAAAGATCTTTTTTCCTCCCTCTGCTCTTTGGAATTTTAATGTAGACTAAACTCCATTGCCATCTTTTCTCAAATCCTTTCTCAATCATGCACTCGCCATGTTTTTTCTGCTAGTGCTTGTTTGCCTTTTCTACAGCAGTTTGGTAACACGAAGAGCAAGAAGAATGGAAGAGTGAAAAATAGTGAATGAAGAAAGAGTACCTCATATTTTAGCTAAGCCAAAGAGAATTCAGGGCAAGCTGCAGGCCTGATGGCAGGCTCTCTTGGTGATGGTCAAGGGACCCCCAACCCCTCTCCAGGACAGGGGGTTGCAGCACTCTTCAGGAGATGCATGGCTGGAAACCCTCTGCACTTTAAGCATCTGTGGTGATGACGCTTATCTGCATTTACATTTTTTTTTCTCACTTTTCAGTTTTTTAAACATTGTCGAATTTCTTGCGACTTATCATTGAACTTTCTGTGCAGTGTATCTGTTTTCACATTTTGCAGGTCTGCTAGTTTCCACAGACTCAAATGTGACCTAAAATTCCCACTGGATGCAGGATATACCAGTGTTACCAGATTGTAAGAAATATCAGAATAATAATGGATAGTATGTTTCAGGATTTGTCTGACCCTTTAAAAAATGGTCAGATTATTTGTCTGGACTTGTAACAGTTCCTATTGTTTATACTTCGCTGTGTTGTCTAATCTTTTTTAAAATTTTTAATTATTTAAAACAAAACATCTTGACATGCAATAGATTAGGGCCAAAGAGAAGTTTACAGAAACACAGTTTGCTGTTTTACTCAGATTTGTAAATTTAGGGAGGCAGAAATCTGATTGTATTCTTCCATTCAAAATGTTTGCCTAAGATATTGTAGGCATAACTTAGCAATATTCTGGAAAGCTTATTATTTCATGTAATCTTTACTTAGGGGTCTTTTTGGATAATGAACATGCAGAAGAACAAGCAAACTGCAAATGAGAAAAGGCAAAATACTGCTTCATTCCACTGGATTATTCTGCAGAACAGCATTTTTTGTCTAGATATCTCTCCTATTTTTATAAAAAATGTCATTAAAAAGTGCAACTCTGCTTGAATAGTTGTTGAAAATACAGAATTGCATTTTTGCTCTCTCTACTGCATACCATTCTTTTTGTATGAAATGAAATAGTGAAAAAAATACATATAGCCACAGTAATCTGACTGATAGGATGCCAAGGTCTGGCAAAGTAGGTAAAAAATAAAAATAAACAAATAGCAAAAAAGGGAAATCTTGTAAGTATTTTCGTGATTGTGAATGAGAACTTAAGGAAAAAGATAAAATAAAAGCAAGGGGGAAACTAATTTTAGGTATTCTTCCAAACTGAATGCCTGAATGAGGCATTATCTGCCTCAATTTTATTTTCTTTCACTCCACATGACAGTATTAACTTCAAATCAGAGACTAGTGATGGCTTAAAGATGTAGGATTTCCTCCTGCTTTCAAATAAACAGTCACACAGAGAGGTGGTCAGAGCAGAATCCTAAACACTGCTCCTTTTAAGCCACTAACCCATTTACTGGGAAAAGTGATTCTCCTGACAATATCCTAAGTCAGAGAAACTACCTCGGGCATTTCAGGAAGCCAATTCTCATGATGTTTTCATACACCTTTGCCTGACCTTTCGCACAGGAAGGTGTTATTGCCTCAGTATTGATAATCCTATACATAAGTATGTAACAAAAGGTAGACCTCCCTGGAGTTTTGTGCTTAGAAATGCCAAATACAACTGACTGAGACTGCATCCAAAATGAGGTAGAAAAAGTGGGGATAGCTTTATTTTGTGTAGCTGTTTCATCACCTTTGAATCTTTACCCTGCCCAAACATTATCATTTATCATCATTTCAAACTCCTAAAGTGCGAGTGGATGAAATAGTCTGGTGGGAAAATGCACAGGCAAACTCATTGCACAGTCTCCTGCAAGAACCTCGGGGCATTTCCTACACTGATGATCTCCCCAGGCATTAATGGAGCAGTGGGTTACGGTCAATTAATCCATACAGAGTTGATACTTTTCATTCTTCTATCAGTCAATTCCTGTCTTGTGAGGTCCCCTCTACAGCCTACAGGAAAGCAGACAAGTCTTTCCTTTTGACACTTTAAAAAAATATGTTCTCTGGCTCTCTTGATTTAAATTCATTGTGTGAGCCCTTATATTAGTTTGTGAGTTTTCAAGACTCTCTCTAGTGTCCCTGTGGACAGTATTTGCAGGCTTTATCTATATGATGTGTACTTCTTTAGTGGAATAAACAAACCTACCTATCACTTTAATTGCAAGTTCATCCTGCCAATTATTATTAATTCTGAATGTGGGACCACAAGTCGGAAAAGAGAGCAGTGCTTTTGGATTTGATAAGACTGAAGCTTGAGCTCAGGGCGATCTGCAGTAAGCACAGGACGTAGCTGCCGAGAGGCAGAGTAACCATTTTTCCACAAACACTAATTGGATTGCTTTGTGTTGTACTTTAGCCCTGTTAATTTGAGAGGCACTAAGAGGAAGCTGAATGGCTATTTCCATCTCTTTGCAAATCTTATTCATAGCTAGTAAAATTCGGCTGTGTAGCTTTCTTAGCCTCTCTCTAGTAAGGGTAGTATGGCTTCTGGCTCTTTAAAAAAAGCTGAAGGAGAAACTGGTGTGTGTTTGGTTGATTGAATTTTACAACATCACATGTCAATTTTTTGAACGTGTTTCTTGTACTGCTAAATTGTAACGTGCACTGCAATGACTAAACTGTCCTGCATTTCAGAAAGGCAGCTGCAAGCCTACAGCTATGTTTTAAAGGGCATCCTACATCCTCTGTTATTATCACAGTTAATTACAGGAAAACTCACCAGATTAAATTTAGTCTCTAATGTGAACCCATCTGAAATTCTGATTTGGAAGAGGACGCTTTAGGAAGACAAGATGATCTGTAAATTCAGTGCCAGGGCTTTCTCTGCATGTAAAATGACTTTCTTTATTGACCCTGAAGTAGACCATGTGTTGGAAAGAAATGGCAAAATAAAAACAAAATAGGAAACCTCATTATAATCTTACAATATCTTATTACAGCATTTATTAGGTTTAATTTTGCAGGACTTTTCTAAGAAGAATTCCCATATTCTGCAATAGACCAGGGAAACTAACCTTCTCCTGTATTTTTACTAATGGTGGCACTATTTTACTGGTATTTAAGCATATGCCTATTCAAAATTATAACAAAATTTAGAATATTTGTGTTTCTCTATTGTCTTTCATGGAAAGCTAGTGAAAATTTAGGGGTTTGATTACTCTTTTGTTTTAACTTATTATTTTTGTACTAAAGCAGAGAAAATGTATTTGTCTAATCTCCTTGGCCAACTTTGCCATGGTAGCCTCCAGTACAGAATTGGTGACATAGAACGGTTCTATCTAGACAATAAAAGTTTTTCCACAGTTTACTCAGATCATCTGTATCTTTATGTGACAGCTTTTCAAGAAAACTGCAGCAATACAACTTGCCATTACAGGAATTACTGTTTTATCATATAATAAATAAGAGAACTTGGAAAACTATATATTGTGCTCTCACCATTTGATGGCTACCATGATTTCATTTTCTCCCATTTATTAGTATCCCACAAGGTACTAGATACTCTATAAAGACAGAAAAGTCAATCTCTCTCCAAATGATCTGACAGACCAAATACTGTCAAGGACATGATGAGTGAGGGTGATAACTAGAACAGGGAGATGAAGTAAGAAAAGACTAGCTTATGGGATTTCAGCGATCTTTTTATAATGTAGAATCACTTGGTCATTCTTTAATGAAAAGGAAAATGCCTAAGTAAAATAGATTACAACCACAAAAAAAGAACAAAATTAAGAGTTATGGAAAGACTGGATTGCAGTTTAAAGAAAATGGTAAAAATGGACTGACTTAGTGTGAGGAGAAAAAAAGAGAGGAAGAGGAAGGGGGAACACTTTAGAGAGGTGAGAGGAGAAAGCAAATATCTTGTTAGTATCTCCATATGTTCTGGCATAAATTGTTATAGCAAGTTGTACCAGACTGATATGTTTTAAATCATACCTATAGAACCAAACATGTAGAGCATGAACTATTAAGTAATAGCTATTTTAAGTTCATTCAAATTCAAACCATTTGGTGGGAGAGGATATGCTGGTACATGAAGCTTAATGAAGCCATGTAATCAAGATCCAACTCAAAACAAGTTTTTGCCTGCACTATCTATTCCTATTGAGAGGTTCTTTCATGGAGTACTGCAGACTTTTCCTTAAGTTTCATTCGAAGAAACAAAAAATTAATCTGAGAAGAATTTATAGTGAAAAACATATGCTTATGGGAAATTTTCAGAAGAAACTTGATGGGATGGCCTTGGACTTGTGTTCATGTGAGAAAGAAGGTGATGCTAATCCAGGTAGAACTGTTTAAAAGAAAGCATGAGACTGTAAGGAAGTACACAAATAAACAATAGACAAATTCTAGATGTGTAGAAACTGAAAGTAGTGAAATGATTTTATCTATGTATAAACCACTCTGTTCATCTATGTATTTATCAAATGCCAGATATCACAAATACCAAGATGTTGGACACATTAATCTGACATGCAACATGAACAAACTAGCCAGAAAACATCTATCTAAGCAAGATATACCATCAGGAAAAGAGCCAGACTAAAGACTAATGAGAAAAAACAAAAGAACAAAAGTAACCAATTTAAAACATGTAATGAATATAAATGAGGATGAAGAAAAACTGCCTGGGAAATTAATTTGGAACAGGTCCATAAAGCTACAAGATAAAGCAGCATCCAGAAATTACTATCAAGTGGGAATAGTGAACTAGCCTGTGTAAGTGGGATTGATGTAGCATGCCTGTATATCAACGACTCAAAGGAAAACTGCACAGAAAATATGAGGATCAGTTGGTGCCTGCCCAGGATTGGAGTGCCAAGCCAGAAACTGTCACAGGTCAAAAAGCGACGGTAAGAGGCAAAAACACATGAATTAGCACTAACGTATCACTAAAAGAAAAGAGTAGTTTTGAATGAAGCAGCAGTCTAGGGGCCGGATTGAGCCACTTCAACTGAATTGTCCTTCCCGGTGATACTGTAGGATGTTTGTGCTCAGAATAATGGCAGTATGGGAGTTTTTGTAGCAATTAACTTGTAGTTTGAAAACTAATGATTGGGTTCAGCCTCACTCAGTGAGCAAAAAATGCTACACTCTGTGCTTTGTATCCTTTCCCTTAGATCCTTCTTTAAATCTGTGGCCTGACTCACAGCCTGTTCTCTGTATGATTTCAAAGAAAGGCAAGCAAAAGCCTACAGATAAGAATAACATGCTCAGTTGAATTATAACTTACTTTAAAAATGATCCAAATATTTTGTAGCTGATGCATGGGTTTTCGTTGCTGGGAGTTGCCTTAGTGCAGGAAAATATACACCTGGACTTCTCTTTCTAGCAGGGAGGAATCATCTTGTTTTCAGGGAAGAGGATGGGCAGGACCAGGAGCTAATTTTGCAGTGGGTACCTCTTTGCCCTGACACTATAAAGCAGCAGGCAGGGTGAGCTCACAACTACTCTACTCCTTATAGGCTGCTCTGCGCCTGGGAAAACAGGAGCCAGTTATCAGTGGCTTTGACTGTAAATAACCCTGGGTATTTAATCCCCTGCTCCCTAAGCACGGGGCTATTCCGCTGTTTGTCCATTCTACTCTAGAAGGAGAATACCCTTTCACTGACCTTCTTGTGAAAAATCACGTGTGCTGCAACCTGAATTGGCAATACAAGTGGCCAAAACTGAGTCATAAAAACAAAACATCAACAAAACAAAACAAACAAAACAAACAACAGGAAATGGCTATGTGCGCCTTTGTGATTTGGTCATTAGCCAAGACACATTTACTGTTACCCTTCAATGCTTAAGCTGCCCTCTCAGACCTGCAACATCAGGAATAAAACTGAAGTTCCATCAGGGACAGTATCAGCGTTGCTATGGACAGCAGTTCTCCTGGGGAGCACTTTGCTGCTTTCCCAGAGGCAAATGAGCAGGCTCTTTGATGCTCCTCACGGTCTCAGACCTCACTCAGAACCAGGAGTCTGGCGTGTCCTTTTTCTGAGCACTGCTGCGGTGAGGGGGATGCGCGTGCACTGGAAGTGAAGGGGCTGCAGGCCCCCGCATGCCGACCCTGTCTGCTTTTTTGCGCTGCGGCTCGGTGAATTCCAGCAGTTTCTGAGAAAGAGCAGGGCTGGCAGCACCAGGGGTTTCACAAACAGTTCAAAGAGGTGTTAGCCAATTCCAGTAGAGCTCCCACATGCCTCAAAATATGGAGCAACTGAATGCCAGGCTAGTCATTACCTCTTTGTGGCCAAAGATGCACAGAATAATTAATCTTTTAATTATAAATGCAGCTAAATACCATACAAGTTAGCGTAAGTGAAACATGTATAATAATAAGTGTTACATATTAATGCAGCTGTCTCAGAGTCTTCATAGAGCTGTGAAATAACCAATAAGGCAGGATTAGGTGGCTGGTATTGGCCGTTTTAATCTGATCTTGGGTACTACATGAACAGAAAAAAAATGGCAACATTAATCAGAGAAAATATCATTCATTTGACTGTAGTGATTTAAATGAAATATTACTGGGCTTTTTTAGTACTTTTAGAAATGCATTACACACAACTCGTATGTCATTTTTAGACTGTGTTTTA
>JAWLRI010000907.1:0-17995 GCA_034781795.1 Crypturellus tataupa | reverse complement strand
AGTTGTGACTTGTTCAGCTAATTTTGACACTTTTTTTTTTTTTTTTTTTTTTGTTGGGAACTTGAGCAAACTAAGTAAAGCACACTCAGCAAAAGCAGACTGGGTGCCATAATTTGGGTTGACTTTGATACAATTCCTAATATATGTATTTAACATGGTGCAAAGATTTTTCGTATGCAAAAGCTATCTTTGTCGCTGTTTTGTACTTCTTTTATTATAGGAGTTAAAGATTTATTTTAAGAGAGATTATTTCCTTGCCTTTGCTGAGAAGCTTGTGCCAGGTTATTTCTTTCCCAGAACATAGTTTACTGTGTTATTTGTGGAGCATATAACAATTCAACTTTTACAGTGCCATTAAATCAGGTGGGCATGTGGGCTGTGAGCTCTAGCAAGCAACAAAAGAAGAAAAGTGCTTTTTGTGCTTTTAAAGCATTCTTCTGAGATGAAGCAGCCTCTCTTCTCCTTAATTTTGCTGTTGATGATGAAAGTACTTGTTAGAAGAAGACACAAAGATTTTGGTAGAATTTTTACCCATCCTTCCCTCAGCAAAATTTAGCATTTTGAAATATTATCAAGAAATGTAGATATAATTTGGCTATAAGCACTTGTTTCCTCAGCCTACCATTAGGCTATACAGATTGCCGTGTTTGTTCTGAATGCAACAGTTTGTCTACAAATAGGATGTGATTCTTAACCAAGATCCTGGCTTGGCTTCCGGAAGTGTGACGACCATAATACTACTCGATTCTGCTCAAGCTACTGTCCTATCAAAATTGCCTTTGCCAATGTGCCCCTTCTACTTCATTTAATGTGACAAAATTGGCTAAGGTTTCTCCAACACCTTCATCTCATCATTTTTGCCCACCTGTTGCATTTTACAACAGATTTCAGATTCTCCGTATAAAAAGAAGACTGGTATGGTAGTATAGAGGTGTAATTCTTTATGTCCTTGGTTCTTGTGTGGTCAGTAACCACCAGAGACGGTGCAAATTGTTATTCTGTTATAATTACCTTTTATTGCACCAGATATAACTGTCTGTGTAAGTTATGCTATCATCATGAGTCAGACCAAAAACCCTGTTCCGGTCTACACCAACTTGAATGATCTCCTTGGACTTCAGTGGCGGAATTCTAACTTTACACTACTAAGTATGATTTGTCTTCAGGAAAGGATGTAAGACCTTGTCAAGATGGATCTGATTACAAGAGAATATATATGTATAGTATAAATTGAGGTCTGAGTGACCTTGAAGGTTAATACTTCTGCTTAAGCCATGTGATGTGGCACAATGGTACAATCTGCATCAGAATGAAACGCTGGGATCCAGAAGGAGGTTTTGTTACTGAGATTGAAGGCAAACACTCTTCAATCTTAAAAGGCAGGACTTAAGCAAAGGTTGATTTTTTGCCTCAATCATAAATGAAACTAGTTTATCTATCTGATGCAGTAAATGGAATCTAATTTGAAACTGATTTATTTGCTTCATGTTAGAACGTAGTAGGTTGGCTTTGTGGTCTGAGTAGTGTTCTCTTGTATTATTAAGTTGATGCTATTATAGTCAGATAGTAGTCACTCAGCAATAGAGACATTTCTCCATGTCATTATATTTGGATTTAGCTTTTGTGACCTTTATAGGTTATCTAACAGAGGGAGAAAGCCTGAGAGATGTATCTTATTGTGCCAGACAATGTACACTGTAAAGACAAGCTGCAGAGAGCTATGGTTTCATAGCATAAATCTCTTTTTGCTGTAGCCAGGTTGGAAGTGCTCGGTAATTCACAGAAACAACCTTTAATTTACTGTTTTCCCTGGATACCACTGAGGGCTAGTAGGAGGGAAGAAACTCATTACAAAGAGCATCTTTTTTCTATTGGAGAACAAAGATGGGAGGCAGAGGATGCCAAGAATTGGTTATTGCTACTCAATTGCTTATCATCTGGAAAAGCAAGCTTTGGAAATAATAGTCTAAGGCTATACTAGCAATTTCTTTAATTCTGTAGTAGACAGAGAGCAAAATTTGCATCACTGTTTATTTTAATTCTTGTTTGTCTGTCAATAAGCTGTAGTTATTCCGTGCCATAATAAAATGTCCATTTTGCACAAGCTCTGAGGACCCTCTATAAGATATCAAATGAATTTTTGCAGTTTAAAAGATGATTGCAAATCTTATTGCATCTCAGAGACATTCTTTGTTCTGTTTGCTTACGCATCAGAACAGTTGTCTGATTTTTTGGGTGGAGAGAAGAAGGAAGGGGCAGAGAAAAAATATTGAATATCAAGTACAGAGAAGAGGAAAGGAAAAAACATTATTTTCTATTTCTGGCATGTTATTTTCTAGTTCAAAAATATATATAAAATTTATTTTTTATTTACTTGTTTTCTTCATATGATAAGTGTCTTGACTTTAATTGTAAGGTGTGTTTTCACTATTCAGCAGAATGAGACATGGTTGCCAGTGCTAAAACTGTATACTTTTCATCGCCATTAAAACAATTAATTTCAGATGTACTTAGAAGTATTTCAGTTACTGTGTGGGCGCTATTGAAAGGGATACACGATGAAGGAGATAAATTCTTGCAGTACAAAGAAAGACAGCAGCACTTACAGCGTACTGCTTCAGACTTTGACTTTTGATTTCCTACACGCTCATTCACAGTACAAGGCACTTCCCAGCACAGGAAGTCATCTCTATTGCTTTTTAAGAAAAACTCTTCCTAAGATGCTCGCATGGTGTTTCAGGAGCATTTCAGGAGTCCTGAGAGTGTTGCAGGTAGGAGATGCTTAAAGGAAAGCAACAAAAGGCATATTTGTAATCCCCAAGTCATCTGAAAATAATCCTAGAACTGGACTGAGATGTACAGCACACAGAAAGGTGAAATAGGAAGTAACTCCAGAACAGTCTAGCTCTGATCTTACTGTTTAACCTAAGGAGACATTTAACCTTAAAATCCTCAGGAATTTTATGCTATGAAAAGATCGTGTTGTGTTTTTCCTTGTCTTGTTGCATTTGTTTTTTAAAGCTTTAAAGATAATTCGTTCAACTTTTTAGAGTAGAAAGTCTTTAAAAATACTGGAATCAGAAATGTGAATTTTGTTTGACATTGCTTTAGGTTACTAGTATGCTGTGATTTCAATAGTAATGCATCAGCACTGTTCACATGTTAGCAGAATTTGTTTCATATGTAGCTTATGGTGTTTTTCTTCAAATGTTTAACGATTCCATAATATGTAATCTCTTCTGTTTGAAAAACATTATATTTCAGTATAGTACTCTGTCTTTTAATTATTGCATATATTTGAAGGAGTTGTTGATGATAGTCTGCTTTTCAGTTCTCCGAGCTTTGTGGAAAAATGTTAGTATGGGTTTCTGCAGCATTTAATAGTGGTACAGTGGACCTTATACCACTGTAATGTTTGTGCATGTTAAGACTTTATCTATGTTACTTCCCTCTCCACAATGTGGTTTCTCCCTTCTTCCCTCCAGATGTGCTCTCTCTGCTTTTACCAAGACAATTTAATACCAGCTTGTGCTGTTCTCATAACACAAAGCAGCTTTATAAATAAAGCACAACAAATAATTAAATGAAAATGGAAAACTCATATTGTGTAAAGGGTAGCTTGAGGCTCTCACACAGATTTTATTTGACGAATGCGCACTGAAGTGGCCTTGCTGAATTAAGGCATTTTTAAGTATTCATAAATTAAAGCACCAGGTACTTAACTACCCAACTTTAGTTTGCAGACTCCATTCAGTTTTTCATTTGTGCATGATGTCCTGAATTGCTGGAGGGCCAATGTACACTACTACTGCTTACATGCTGTAGCATCTTTACTTTGATAATAGTACCAGGGACCTGAGTAGCATGTTATATTGCCCAATATACACATTATGTGGCTTTCTTAATACTTTGTGGAAAAGCTGCTGAGGAATGTTACAAAATGCCGCTTGGTATAATTGTCTTTGTGTTATGCATGAAGGTCAAATGCTTCCTGTTGCACATACCGACGTTCCTAGTCAAAATGATTGCTTGTTTAACTTTGATATCCTGAGGAAAGGTAGAGAGGACACATAAATATCATCTTCTAGCTCTTCGAGCTGCCTGTGCAAATTGTACTTCACAGAGCTAGGGAAAGCAGTAAGGTGTCTCTCTTGCGCTTGATGTATGCTATTGATTTCTCCCTGCTCTCCCTTTCTGGATATTTTCTGGTATACTTTTCTGCTGATCGGCGATGTTATTTGAGCAGGTATCTGAACAGCCTTATTTCATCTTGCCAGGTCATACAGGCAGTTAGGTATGTATCACACCTCCTGTCTGGAGACAGGAGGGGAGAGTATTGAAGTGTTGTGGTTGAGAAAAGTATTCTCTTTTTCTGGAAAGAGTGCAGGTGGGAAGCAGTATCACTGGGCTGAGCTATATTAGCACAATGACACCGTGTCTTCCTTCTTGTGTCAGGCGACATCGAGTTAGTTGTATGTAATACATGTTTTTAGTCCTATGTATAACAATAAAGGCAACAAATGAAACTTTATTACCAGTAATCTGACAATATGCTGCCTTGCTATTATTACTGTGCTATCAAAATACTCAATGTAAATAGTTATTGTAAAATTCTATGATTAATTTTAAAATTATAGTAATGTATACAAGGAAATGTCATTCTTTGGCTTCTTATAAGATGCTTTATTACCAGCTAATTTCAGCTCTCATATATCAAATATTCTTGCTTACTTGTATTATTTTAAAGACCAGGTGTTACACACATTCCAAAGATTATCTTTTATCTTTTAGCAGAATAAAGGTAACTTTTACGAAAAGCTGCAAATGTAATCAGAGAATAGTGATAAATGATGATTAAATGGCTTCTTTGCCTTAATTTGAGAGAGCTGCCTATCAAAGCAGAGACAAAATCTCTAAGTATCTTAAAGTTGGTCCCATGTACATTATTCTCTAACAAGAATAAAATTGTTATGCATTTGGTGTTATGGTAGGTTTGCATATGTAAGTAGTCATGAAAGACATGGCTTCATGTGCACTGCATATGCAATGGTGTCTGGGTCTACCAGGTCTTCCTTGAGCTCTGGCCGTGTGGAAAAGGTATGTGCAGGCTGCAGCAGGATGCCCCAGGCTTCCTCCTCTCCGGAGCACCTCTGTCCCGGCTGAGCCGTCTGGCTGACCTGGCCTACTGGCTCACCCTCTCAGCCCTGTAGGACTCTTGATGCAAAAGAAGCTGCCCTAGTATGGTCAGAATAAAAGGAAAACGTGAAGCAGTGACAGGAAGCAAGCAAGGGAACAACTAAGTGAGATTCATGCATATTAAGTGACTTTGGACGCACATAAATCTGTCAAAAAAGCAGTTGAAGTCTTTTCAGTGTACTTTCCATCCCAGTCCTTAGACAGAAACTCTGTGTGTGTGTGATCTGGTGCACTGCTTGTGAATGTACAAGCTCTTCTACAAGCAGATATCTAAAATGTGGGCAGGAATGTCTGAGTGTGGTAATCCTGCACCTGGTGGCTATGTAGTTTATAACAAGAATCTTCTCCGGAACATGTAGTCAAATTAATGTTATTAAACTCACTGTATGTTTCATTTGTTAATGAAAGATGCCTATTTTTTTTAACTGATAAGTAGAGTGCTGCTGCTTCGTGCTGCTTTTTAAGTTTTAAAGGTTTTAGCAGATATAAATGAAAAAAATATAAGGATCCCATAAACAACTCACAGCTCCCTTTTGCCCCATGAGATCAACATGATGGCTTGTGTTGGATAGTGAGACCTTCTAGATGAATGATTTAGTTATGTATTACTCCTGATCTTTTCTTAAAATTTAATTTGACTCTACTGATGTTATATTAGAGGTGACTCTTGGCAAAGTTTCAAAACTGTTATAGTTGCTCTATGATGAGTGAGGAGAGAAGAGCAGTAAGCCTTCAGTTTATGATACTGTCTGTCCTTTTCAGTAATATGATATTGGCATTCACATGTTTTTGATTTAAAGTTTTTCAGGCCACAGGCACTTTGTTTTGTTGATTGATCTTTCAGTTTGTTCCTGATCATAGTTAAGCACACTGATAACTGAACCTACTTCTGACCCTTCTAGAAATGGTTGAGCCTCTCCCCAGGTCTACTAGGACAAAATATGATAAACACGCCTCAACATGAGTTTCAATTGTGGCAATCACCATTTGCTGATTTTTTCTTTTAATATAGATAGGCAATGACTCAGAATCGCTGCTGTCTCCTGGCTGTTTAATGTCTGTTGGAAATAAACTGGTGGTAGCACTGTGCAATGAAACAGTTTGCAAGATCCCTAAACTGGCCAAAGCAAAACTGTTTTGGGAATAAAGGGGTTTTGCCCTGTCAGTGCATGACCATAGCTCTGCTGCTGAGCCTGGACCTGGCTGTGCATGATCACAAGATGATACGGCTGCTTAGGGCTCTGGAAACTGGCACCTTTGGGGACTGGTGCACTACGACACGTGCTCAGAACCCAGCACTCCCTGAGCAGGTTCTTTCTGATTGTCTGAGCATACAAAGAGTGGAAGCTTTAATATGAAAGTTTATTTTGAAGATATTTGATTTCACACAAGATTTTTGATTTAGCAGTGTGACTCAGCAATATATTGAAATCACAACATGAGCATATATACATGTGCAGTTAATCGCAGTACTAATGTAATTGCCGTTGCCAGTGTCTCCATGATCACTGTCACAACACTGGGAGTCCCCAGGCACGGGAAATGTGGGGGTACATGGACTGAAGACAGCTCAGGCCCATTGCTGTCTTCCAATTCCCTTGATATTTGTTCAGTGTTTATTCCTCGCGTTGGGCTGAGCCCCGTATACTCTTCCCTCACACTGTCAGGGAGACATTTGCATTCACTTGATCAACTCAGGAAGAAAAATTTACACCAGTTAATCCATCTAGCAGATATATCTGCTTATCTAAAATACAGGTCATCCTCTGGCGCCCTGTGTGTGAGATAAGTCAGCTCTCTACGATAGGTGTGATTAATGAGTTACATCTCACATGATTCTTGAGCTTCAGGGCAGCCACCTCGTCCATGTGTTCTGAGCCCCGCGGTAGGGGTTACTGGTGTCTCACAGCGTGTCCATACACACTCTCTGCGCCTTCGGTTCCCCCCGTCTCCAGGACACACCGTTAGTGTTCTCTGCGCATCAACACCGGTCCCACTCTGGCTACCCTTGGAAAAGAGGTTTCGAATGAGGGTGTGAATGAGTGGGTTAGCCCCTGTGCGGAAGTCAGAAGTGAAGCATGAAAAGCTGTGAAAAATCACAGCCTGCACTCTGCTGTTAGCAACACCCAAAATAGTGAAGTGAGCAGGGATGGAGGATTATGCACCAGGGTTTCAGAACACGCAGCTGTTTCATTTAACTCAGTACTGTTTATATAAAATTGACTTATAGATTAGGGCCTGACTTTTCTCTTTCCTTTTGAATTAATTAATTTATTTATTTATTAGGCTTTAAACTTTTACGCTAAGTACACAAGTATCAGTCTTTCATAGGGTTTTCATTTCTGTGGAGGGGGAATGAAGGCTTTGCCAAGAAATGAGCCTAGGTTTTGAAACTTTCTTGTTGCTATATGAGTGCGTTGTTTAAACACCATAAAACTTTGATTTCCTGGTGCTAGAGGGACATTATAGAACTATGGAAACAAATATGTTTAATTAACTATATTAAGTATATGCGAGTGAACACTGCGATTTTAAATACCAGGCTTGCAAATAGCTTATTTGATATAAAAAAAGACAGTGCTGCATCAAACCAAAAGTACAGTTAGCTTACAATTTTCATTATTAATACAACTGAGAGAATTAAAAGAAATACCCACTCAAGCATGAGATTGCATAATAAAAATCATTGCATCATTTAGAAGGCCAAGGTTATCCTCTGTAGCTTTTGTGCATGTGTTACTGTTAATGTTAACTTACATTTCCCAAGATACTATTCTCTCATTAATTTGCCAGCACATTTAATTGTCATTTTAAAACACTGCTATCCAAAGTCACTGGTGGATTTTCAATTTTACTGCTATGATTAAAGCCATAAAAATATGACAGGCACAGAAAAGGACCACTAGCACCTTACCACCATTTGCACATTTAGTGTATGCCCCACGTTCAAATGAAGGTATCACAAGCATTAAACTGATCAGGGATTCAGTGTGATTTTTGTCAGTTCCTTGGCTGTTCCAAGTTTTTAGGATCATAGATAGAGTAGGATATTTTTCCTTGTTACAAAATTCACACAGCATCTGGGCAGTCAAAAGCACGATCAGGCAAAGCTGTGAAAAGTATTTTGATAGACCTCATTTTTATTTCTTATTTCTTGCTACCAAAGTGATATGCGTCATGTTTGAAAGTGTATTGTTAGAACTCCAGATCTTGCCACAGCCACTCAAAAATCCTGTGGCAGATAAAAGTAAGAAAACCTTCCAAGATACTGCGCAAGAAAACATTCCGAGATGCTGTGATATTGGTGTAATTGAAACATCCAGATTGATTTGCTATGGTAGGATGTAAGAAGAGATGTATTGGAGAGGAGGAACTAGTGCTAATGATATATCGAAGGATGTGAGCCTCTACAAGACTGTGCTGACAGTGATAGAGGATGCACTAAAAGTTCTGCCGGGGCCCTTTTCAGCTCACTGCGCTGTCAGCAGAATACTACCTTTTCTCAAAGGCAAGAGTGCAACGGCATTGTTAATATATAATTCATGTTTTTCTCAGTTCTCCAACTATTCATCCCTGACCACATAGATCTCATCTCCACAACCCTATCTTCCGCTGTCCTCCGGTTTTTGAGGTGCCTGCCTACCTGCTACAGGGTGTTCCTCTCATGGCAAAGCCTCTGTTGTCATGAAGATAAATATAGAACCTCATTTAAGCCAAGTATCTAAATCTATCTAGTGCATTCCTCATGAATGTTGTGTTCTGATTCTAGTTTTTTCAGTGTACATAGAGAAGGATGAGACCTCAAAAGCTCTGTTGCTGTCTGCAGCTGCTGCTGCTACTTCGATACTGACTTGATGGTTTGATGACTTCTTCTGCAATGGAGATTCAAAGCTAAGATAGACACTGCTGTCAAAGCCAAATAACTGCCTACAGGGTCAGTTATGACCCTAAAACATAGCCATAATTGCGTGATTCTATCTGTGTAAGCAATTTGTTTTAGCCCAGGCCAAACGTAAATATGGAGGTAGAGAAACAACGCTGGAGATGGAAATATTTTTCTGGTGCCAGATGGTTAAACTCAATGCAGTTTTGACACTAGCAAAATAAGATGCCATTTGCGAAAAAAAAAAAAAAAAAAAAAAGAAAACAGAGCTTATCCAATGCTACAGGAGAAAATTATGTATTTAATTAAATGCTAGAAAAGCAAAATATTTTGGTGTGCCACTGTGGTGGACAGTTTTCTATGAGTGGTCTATCCTAGTTTTAGCCACTGATAACATTTGTTGCTGTTGTTGTTCAGTTAATATTGTTTTCTGCTAAATCAATTTGAATAGGGTGAATACCTGGATGGTTAAGGCAAGTTTTATCTGCTTCCTTATGCACTGCAAGCTATAGGATTTTTTATGGGGATCTCATTGGTTTCAGGTCAATATTTATATCCTCTCTTGATTTAATGATATTTGAAAAATAGCTAGAATAAATATGAGGCAGATAATTTTCTACCTGTTTTGCATCTGACAGTAATATTTATTAAAGATATAGAATAAGTGTGAGGCAGATAATTTTCTACCTGTTTTACTATTGCATCTGAGAGTAATATTTGTTAAAGATATAATCATGATGCAGCTATTTCACTGACTTTTGTCTTGTAAGAGAGCAAGTTGCAGAGCAATTTAACAGAGAGCAATTTAACAGAGAAGGGGGAGTACAGTGAGAGGGAGAATTTGGATAGGGTAGTTTTGGGAAGGCCATGTTTCTTTAAAAAACAAAGATTTAGCAAACTCAAACTATGGGAATAAAAGCAAGTTAAAGCTTTCTGAACTTGCAAGACAGGAGAGGATGTGAAGGAAGAGGGCAAAGAGCACCCTTCGGCTGCAGTCCCAGGTGAGGGGCTGCATGCCTCCAGCATACCAACTGGCATACCAACAGAGGCTGCAGATCTTCCTTACGGAAGGGCCGTGAGCTACCAGCTCGTCCTGCAAAACCCTGATAGCTGCTCAGGAACAGACTCCTGGGGGTGCAAAGGCAGCCCTCCCATTCTGATCAAGTTTCCTTGCATTTCTGCTTTCTCTCCTTTGCCCCTTGCTCTCAGGGGGTGAAAGGAGCAAAGAAAACCAAGTGTTCTTTTGTTTCTTAATAGCAGAACATTACTAAAATCATAGATCGTTTTAGAAAGTGCCACCTCTTTCTGTTTGTTTCAGATGACTTTACTCATCTGACTTGTAATGCCTGACTAGAGATAAATAAAATAAATTGTTTACTGGTTCTTTTTTTATTTAAATATTGCCTTACGTGGTTTGCTAAATACCTTCCTGGCTTAGGCGAGCAGCAAGGAGTGGCTGTGGTGATTCACTAGTAAGATAACACTTGTCCTTTCCCTTCTGCTCCAGTTCACCTGAACACTTTAGGTATATAACTCCAACTTGCTATAACTGAAAGAAAACACTAAGAAATGAACTGAAAGACATGATTTTTTGAACTCAGTTTGAAGAAGAATACTTCCCATGCATTGTGCGTGCTTAGTACTGCCTCTGTAAGATATTAACTCTTGTACAAAAAAAGTAAAAAACCCAACTCCATGCTAGAGAAAATAGCATGGAACAGAAAAATATGGGAATGTAGGAGAAGGGGGCAAAAGAACATGAATATAAAAATGTATGAAAGAGAAAAAAAACATGGAGATTACTTATGAATAGGAAAGCTTCTTAACTGAACAATCTGTATTTATTTTCTGAGCAATGAGTTTCATACAGTAGCAGGAAAGTTCTTCAGGTATGTAAGAGAAAAGTGCAGGGTAGGATTTCATTTTCCAAATTTTAGAACTATATGAGAATTCCTGGCTCTTATTCTGTCTTGCTTTTCCTCCTTTTTTCTTCATTTTTACGGTGGAAACAGGATATAATTTGTAGCTTCTGTACTGGTGCGTCTCTGCCTTGGTGTTCACGTGTTATAATTTTGGCTTATTTGAAGACTGTAGGTAAGCAAAAAGAAAGTAGAAAATGAGAGAACAAAGTAAAAAAATATCTTCTAAGTAATTTTTTTAAAGTCATAAAAGATCCTAAAGAAATACAGCATGTATTGTGAAAAGAAAGGGCTAAAATTTAAAGGTCTAGTAGCAGAACATAGAAGGAAACCAGCTAATGATTCAGGGGAAAAGTAGGAAAAGTCCATGAAAGAGTATAAGGACTGCTGTATGTTAGTATGTTCTGCTACTCTGGGAGCAGATATACACAGAATCGTAAAGTCTTCCAAGTTTGTATGAGTATCAATTTTTTTTGGTACGCATTAATGTAGTCTGGTATTTTTTTTAAGTATTGTCACGGACTTGGGAAGGAAGAAGAACAAAAAAAACTCCACCAATCCACTGCATCTTCCTGTTATTAGCTTATAAGGAGGTGTTTCATTTGATCATACCACAACTAGGATGAGAAGATCCACAACTGGGTGTGAAAATGTGGAAAAATGTTATTATGAGAAATCTCTGGAACTTGCAGTGGATCCTTTGCTTATGGCTCTGAGTTATTGCCACCTTGTGAAATGTAACTTTATTTCATAGGCTTCATCACCAGTCCAAGATGTGATAGTGCTCACGTAATTTGGGCTTCCTTTATTCTAGCAAAAAGCTGTTCTGCTTGAACTGCTGTAATGCTGATATTCAGCATTGGTGCTGGTCAACCACATAAACCATAAACCAGATTTTGCCTTTGCTCTCTTCAGTGTTAATCTGAAATAATGCCAGGCAGTAAATTTACTTCTGGTTCACAATGCCATAAATGACTTCTTGCCGTTATTATTTCTCTGCTATCTCCCTTCCACTGTTATTTAACAGAGCAGTTGTGATAACACAGGAGAAATGCAGTGTAGTCTTTCTTAGATTTATTTATTTATTTATTTAGACTTCACAGTCTTTGCAGTCTTTTCTTATCTTTCCCCATTTCTAGGAATATTGACTGTGCTGGTGCTGCTCTCATGAAAGTTATCCTCTGACCTTGTCAACCCTCTTGAGGAGATAAAGCAAGATCTGATTGCAGGCATGTATTTACTGACATAAGACTGAACTTCTGTCTCTTTATTTCTTTATAAGATGAAGCTGGTAAATTAAAGGTCCAGTCTAATAATGACATTGAATTTTCATATGTAGCAGAAGTTGCACTTTGTGTAGTACTGAATGAAGTTCATAGATTGAAGCATTGTCTAAGCAATCTTGATCCTTAGTCAGTGTCTTCAAAAAAGTTTCAGTTATATTTTAAAAGTTAACTATTAAAATGTTATCTCTTTCTGTTACAATAATTCTGCCATACAAATATTCGCAGGACAATGAAGCCTTAAATATTAAAACATTCTTTGTTGTTCATTCATGCATTCACACATCTCTCTTTTCAAAGATACTGCAGTTTTTGAGTTTGAGAGTACAGTATCAGTATTGGAAGCATTCCTAAAAATGTGAAAGACTGTACAGTAGCATTATATTATGCATGTATTGAAAGAAGCTGTTCTGTTCCTGGCTTGAGAAACAATGAGAATTTGATTACTTGCAAGCAAAAATCATGATTGAAATGCAACATTCTCATGCATGGAGTAAAAGTGAGAGATAGTGGGTTAATTTTATATATAATTATTACAGTTATATACTGGTCATTCTGTTTATACACACATACATATTAATACATATATAAAAATGACACTAGAGGAAAATAATTATTTAAAATCTTGATATGTATTTCAGAAACATGTGTATAGTCCACCAGAAGGAGGTCTGTAGTAAGACCCAGGGCCTTTTGTATGAAGACTTCATTCCAGTATAATTTATTCCAGTTTTATAAAGTTCTCACAATTGTATTCCGTCCTTCACTACAATAACTGTGGTGTACTGCTAAAATGTTTGTTGGAGTAAAACCCTGTAGCTAATACTTCTGGGGAGAAGCTTTATCACTGTCTTCTCCTAGTAACTGGTTTCAGCCTTGGAAAGTATCTTGAAGTTAATCCAGCTCACAGTATTTTCAGCTGAAAGAGCCCTTAGCTTTCGTAGCTCTAGAACTTTTCCTTTGCCAAGCCCAGCGCATGAGCCTGTCTTTCTGGCTCACATTGCTGCAGTGTTTGCTGATTGCACATCGGCTTTCTTCTTGCTGCTAGAAGTGTTGAAGTCTGAAAAAAGCATGAATCATCCTTATTTATTTTGCTTACTGTCATCTGAAGGACTGGATAATATGAGTGAATTCATCACTAGAAGAGCTAAAATGAAATGAGGTGGCTGAAGAAGAAATCATTGACTCAACATATCCAACAAAGTTGTTCCATCTGCATTATGGACATCAAGAATCTTGCTTTCCATATCCCCATTAAAAGACTGTATTGTCTTTACTTTGGCTGAACCTGAAATTTCTCTACACCTATAGGGGAAAAAATGATCCACCTATTAATATTTTAAATTTGGATGTACATGTAATAGCTCAGTTTTGGAAGTACATCAGTTTCATAATAACTATCTCATACATATTCTGTTTAGCTAGGGAAAGTTTATTAAATGTGTGTACTCCTCTGACCTTGGATGACACTGCTCTGCATGTCTAATAGTGGGCATATCTTTTGTTAATAATGGTCAGGCCAGTGAGGCACTATACACCTGAGTTGCTTTTCATCCAATTTCAGCGTATTTTGTAAATATTTGTTGTACACACTTGCATAAACAAATACACAAAAAAACCAAACTCCCAATTCTTGATGCTTTTCTACATTTTAGCTGACTTTGAGTGATGCTAATTAGCATCACTCAGACTCACCAGGCGTGTGGTACAGTCTATTAACATATTTTATTAACCTTTCAGAAAACAATTTCCTTCCTTCTCTAGGGATCTAATATTTAAAAAGGATAGTGCTTTTTTGTTGCAAGTGAGTGACAAAAGTTATACATCTAGCCTTGTGCCTGAAATGTATTCTCAGATGCTTATCAAACATCTTATGTTAATAATTTTATATGCAGAGTATGCGGAGTTTATTTCTTGTTGTCCTGATTCCTCAAGAAAAGGATACCATGATTGCTTGGGCCAGGTCCAACCAGCAAAAAAAAGCTTCTATTCTGCTGTACTGCTGCATATCCAAAACCCCCAGCCCAGTAGTGCTGCACCTACACCTGGAAATCTCCAATGCAACCATGCTACCTCCCTACTGAATACTTACATTCCTTACATGTTCTTACATGCAGAATTATGTCCAGTATTATTTTGATAGTGAGGCTTGTTTCTCTTAGGAACACAATGTCAGGAAGAGATGGACATATATGATCTTTTACAGTATGAATATGATGACAGAAGGGAGTGTTCTATCATTATTCTTGTAAATTACCCCTGCATGCTTACAACAGGAAAGTGTGAGTCTGCTCCAGGTGTCACAAACTCAAGAAGGAGAATTCCAGTAAGGATGAAATCCATTTGAGGCCCTTCTTTCTCCATCAATACAGCTCACAGAGGAGACTTTCTTGAGGAGGAACAAGGAGGCAACACTGCAACACAACAATTAATGAGAATTGTGGTGCATCTTTCGGGGCATGATGGCTCTTCAGGAGGTCATGCCAGCATGACCTGTCATGGCATGACCTGTCGTGGTGGATCATGCATTTCATCGCTACAGAATGAAATAAAGGAAAGTAAAGGGAACAAGCTTATATATTCATAATCTGTTTTTGATCAAATTCTCATGACTTTCCAAGATGTCTTGGTAAAATTTTTACAATAAAATTGAAAAAAACTCACAGTGACGATCTCATTTGATGAAACTTTAACAAGCAGTTTTTGAGTTACAAAAGAAAGACTCAGTACAAAGCTGGAAATATTTTTACTGTGATGATATCTGTTTTCATTTCTCTTCTTTATGCTCTCCATAAATCACATCAACCTCCTTGTGACGGTGAAGTCTTATTGCAGAAAGCGTTGTTTCTAATGATACAGCTGTCACAGAGAGCCAAGTTCGGTTAGGCAACTGAAAACAGCAGCTTTCCACAGGTCAGAGCAATGCTGACCAAGAGCTGGCTTGCTGTTAGGAAGGGGAATAGAGGAAAGGAATCAGAGTATAGTATACACTTTGAAGTGTACTGTGGGGTGGATGTGTGACTTAATACTCCAAAGGATAGTCTAGTCTTCAGATGAACTTGCTTTATTCTGTGTGCAAAGATGGTTAGGGCTTGTTATGTGTCTGTCCCCTGGAAGTTATGTGCAGGTGATGCTGTGAATTTTCCCCTCTCCTACCCTTTTGAAAACCACATCCTATTTGCAATACTAGTTCTTTAGTTTTTCTTAGGAAATTTGTCTTTGTAAGCAACATAATTTGGAACATCTTTTTTCCTGATTTTTGCTTGACAGGGAAGGGCTGCCTCTGATATTTGTACGTATGGTTTTGTTCACTTGCAACCATTAGATCTTTCCATCATTAATGTCCTGATTCAGCATTTTACTTGGGTTGCCCAGTAGGGCAGTATGACCATGAAAAGGAGCAGTGCAGCTCTTCACGATTCTTCAAGAGTCTCAAGAATTATTTTAGAATCATTACCATTCTGTGGTAATGTGGAGATGTGCTTATCAATTAATTCTGTTTAAGGGGATTTGGCTGCAGAAAATATTTGTACAGAGAGAGGATTCTTGGAAGAATGTTAATTTTTATTGTTTTCTATTTTAGCTACAAGGCTAAGGGCAGAAAATCCCATCTATTTAAATCATCTCTTACATCTCTTATATTTTGAAATAACTTGCTGTAATGTTCTTTAAATGAGCCTTTTAAAGCTGGTGTTATGCATGCGCTTGGGTATCAGTGTCTCTCAGTTCTGAGCAAATTTATTCATAAATGTATTCACTTCCAATGAGACCCGCAGAAATAAACCTACAGGATTGTGATGGGATCTGGGTGAAACAAGAGGATGGGTGAGTGGCAGCTGTCCATGTCTCTTGCTCTTTGGCAAAGTGCTCTTTGGCAACGTACACAGGTTTTCTGCAGCCACCATAAAAAGGAGCAAGAGGGGAAGCAGCATCTATATTGTGCCAGTGCCATTTCACTGTCTGCACTTGCCTGGTAGTAAGTGGAATGTGACCCTGAACCTACATGTAGGTCACTTTATGCTTGCACTTTCTCAGATATTGTCCACTAAAAGGATAACTCGGCAGGAAGGGGACCTATCTTGTGTCTATACTTAATTTTAAGCACCTCAGATTGTATACACTGATCCTAAAATACACTTTGCAGCTACTATGTCTTCCTCCACTGAGGAACGCCTAGATGCCCCACATCAAATGAGGCTGGTTGTTGACAATTGTGTCCTCATGTTGTGGTGGCCTACTAGATGGCATTCAAAATATGCATCTCAGAAATATGATTTCTTTAGCTTGATATGTTTCCATATACTTCTTTGTAATGTCTCAGGCTCTACATTGGATTCAGCAGTTGTCTTACTCCTTTTGTGTTTCCCATCATTACCAATGAAAGCCCTCATTATGACTCTGATTGCATCTATTGCAATTATAAATATATTCTGACAAAATTATGAGAAAATCATTTCCTATTGGAAGCTGATAGAATAGGGCAAAAATTAATTTTATGCATGAAAAAAAATCTCACTAAGCAGCTTCATGCAAATAACTGAAATTGGCAGCAGAACCCATGATAGTATATAGTTCACTTGCTTTGCCATTGCAGACACCCAGCCCAGTATGTTGATGTTGCTCTTGGAAGAGACATCCTCCTTCAGCAGGATTTGCATTAGTCTACCTACACAATACAAAGGTCAGCAGGATCTGGGGGAAAATGCCTTGCTTGTCTCATATGTGTTCAGAAAGATAATGCACATCAGCTGCAGCAGCATAATTTTCTGACCTTTTTTCTTTTTTTTTTTCCCCTGATGCATAGCAATGTCACCCAGAGACGGCAAGGACAAGCCAGGGAAGACTTGGTTAAAAAGGTCATTTAGGACTCGTAAAAACCATTAACCACAGTGCATGAAGCATTGCTTATGACTAAATTGTATTTCACAAAATAAGCAAACACACCATTCTTTCAAGATGCATTGACTCCTCTTCTAAGAACACTTCAGTTTCTAATTTTAACAGCATAGCATGTCCTCAAGGTACGTAGGAGAGATAATCAAATGAAGTGGGGGATTTAAAAAGGCCAGAAGCAGCACTCTCTAATTCCCTCACGTTAAACATGGGGGACTCCTTCCAGGATATCAGCTTTGTGGTAGTACAAATACTCCAGCTTTTTCTTTTGGGCCCAAGACAGGTAATTTTGATTAATAACTGACTGGTATTAAGCATATCTAATGACAGCATTTTCCATGCTTAATTTGGAAAGCTCTAAGATCAGCAAAACTTTCATAATATTTTTTTCTTTATCTCTCTATCTCTGTATGTCTTTTTTTTCCCCCAGAAATAGTACATTAACATAAGGAGGGATGTCATCTCCTTTCTAATCTATACTGCTACATTTCCTATTAATTTTGCATTTCTGCTATATACCATCTCTGCTTAATATAATAATTATATCCCTTGTAATCATTATTTATATTAGTATGGGAAAGATTTGCTCAATAATTACAATAATCCATGAAAATAGAGGTTAGTAATACAAGGAATATTTTTTCATCTACTTATGAAAGTATAATACAGAATCACAGAATCCCAGAATGGTTGAGGTTGGAAGGGGCCCCTAGGGATCATCTAGTCCAACCCGCTGCTCCAGCAGGGACACCCAGAGCACGGGGCACAGGGCGGCATCCAGGCGGGTTTGGAAGATCTCCAGGGAAGGAGACTGCACAGCC